>JAQFZB010000207.1:0-21838 GCA_034695165.1 Desoria trispinata
ATTATTATATAATGAGGGTGATCAAATAAGTTATTTCCTACTATTTGCCAAAAACAAATCGACTGCTATTTTTGTTGAGTTAATCGTTTAAAGAGCTTATCAGAGTCATCGACAAATATCATCATCGCACAGTATACACTCAATAACAACGAAAGATTCACTCAAAAGTGCACTTTAAGTGTAAATAGCCAAATAATGCAATCCCAAATCTCTGTCTCATTTACTGATTTTCAGTTAAAATTAGTAAAACTACAAAGTATGTATAAATAAATGAACCGATTGGACACGACGTGTTTAAGGTTCTTATAAACGTACGTAAAAAACCTATGACTTTTGAAAGTGAGTAACTCATTTCTGGTTATTATTATCATTTTGTGATTTTTGTATTTAGGTAGTATTGATTTTGTAAACAACACAATTTACTTCCGCATCCGATATCCATCGACTCGTCGTTCGTTTTTGTGTCATGCAAATAGTGAAAAAGCTGTTATCTGAAAAAGTAAAAAAAACACTGAACGTATACTAAAATGGTTAGTGCGATTTTAATTCTCTCCTGTAATTGAGCTGAGTATAAATATAAAGTTGTTAGTTGTCATTTATTTTGAGATAGATTTATTATTAGATCTTTTAGAAACGTATTTAAACATAGCCACAGATTCTGTCCATCCATCTTTAATAGCATTGAATTTTGACCTTGAAAATGGTTATTCACATTAAGATAAATAAAAGCACAATTAGGAGTCCTATAGGGGGTGAGATAAGAAATTTGAATTAAGCTTCATAATCATAAAATGTATGAGTAGTAGTGGAATACACAATGGCAGAATTTAATTCATAATTATTGTTTTGTGTATTACAGTTGTGATGTTGCATGCCGTGGATAGTCCCAGTTCTCCTAGAAGCATATCTTCTAATCCCTCATCACCAATTGGTTGCAAGGGAGGAAAAAGAAAACCATTGCAACTTCTTTCAGGTATATTTTGTCGGAAAAATAATAGAGAAATGCTGCAATCACCCGAGAAAGGAAATTTTTACCTGGCTGATGACGTTGATATGTGGGATTCTCTTTCTGATGGAATTCCTGAACCTCGTGAAGCGCTACATTCTCCATACCATATCAAAACCATTGATCAGGATATGCAAAATTTACGGTTATCACGACAGGATAATCCTTTTCTTCAAGTGAGTACCCTCAATTTTTGTGAAATCATCTTTTTCTCTTTAATATCATATTGCCCCAAACTATGATTCTTTTTATTCGGTATTTTCCTTTTTCTTTTCCTTGAATTTTATTTAATTGCAATTATTTTCTTTGATGTTTAAAGGTGCTGGCTAGTCGGGAGTGCCTCAATGAAAGTGACGATGCAAGTGAATATGAAGAGAAGAATCTTATGTCTAAGGTATGTTTTCCATAAAGAACAATATTAGCTAATAGTAAGTACTGTTTATAAATGACTCCTTGTATTAATACAATAGGAGAATGTAAATGGTCAAACCCGGGATCCTTTGTCATTGGAAGAAGTTCATGCACGACTTGTAAGATCACCACCTCCGGTATTTTGGACACGAAGCCGGAATTCCGAACCTTCATTTGGACGCTTCACTTCCTCTCACAATTCATCACTGGGAAATGACTTTGTGTTCCAATTCCCTCCAGCTGAAGGTTCTACGGCTGGATTGGAAATGATTCTTACGGAGCCAAGTCCAAGTCATTCATGTAGAAGTCATGCATCTTCAATGCCCCAAGGACAAGGAAGATACCTCGTTCCCTTCAAGAAGGATAATGCACTTGATATTCTCACAGCTAAATTTAATTTGTCTCCACAACCCAGAAGAAAACCTCATAATTTAAAAACACGTCCTTTTTCTCACTCCCATTTTTCCACTTCTTCATGATATAACAACCAAATCAAAAATCAACGCCACTGTGTGCTGCTAAATTTTAAGTTCAATTTAAGCCAAGTTTACGGGCGTCCAACAAATTCGGGCATTTCGAGACTGTAACTTTCTTTCCGTAAAATGCAAATCTTTCATGTTCCATCAGAATCGAAAAAAATCCCAGGAGATATTGGATTTTTGGGGAAATCCTTCAGATAACTAAAAGTTTCCAAAGTCATTCAATAGAAGTCCGTTATTGTATATAGCGTAGTTTTGTTCATATAATCTTTATCCCTCCATTTGAAATTGATTATTTTCTTCAAATTGATTATTTTCTGTACTAGTATTGTAGTATTATTATCAAAAACTTATGTCCATTTGTCTATATTGGTATTCTGATTTTAACTATAGTTGTATATTATACTAACTAAAAATTAGGTATTCTTTAGGGAATACATCCGATAATTTCATTGCAGTGATTCACTTAACCATATAAATTTGAGATCAGCCCAATATTCGTGAAAAAATGAAGCTCTTCTTGTCTCGGGCAATATGGGAAAAGATTTATGTTCATATCAACAATCCAGCTCTCTTTACAGACTTCTCTGGATATAAATTTCTGAATTTGATCTCAAAAACGTAACAAATACAATGCAATATGCTCTCTTAGATATAGAACATTATAATTGGTCATATAAAATAATACTATTTATTGAGGTAGATATACCTAAAACTAAAGTCTACCAATAACAAATAATACGAATTTATGATCAATTTCATCTCAATTTGGTGGTCTGAAATAAATAATTGATAGCTTTATGAACATCCCATCGTATAAGTTGAATTTAACAATTTAATGCATTGTCTAGATAAAAATGGATATCGCTTTTCTTAATATCTATTTATCAATACGTCTTTGCTTTTTAGTCCGTTTGAGGGTATTTTAAGACTATTCAAAGAAAATAACTTTTTGGATTTTCCATGCTTTCTTTCCTTTTCTCGTATCTTTCTATATTTGTTAGTTATTTTGGGTAGATATCTTACAAATCACAACAATAATAAACACAATTCAATTTCAACGAATAACATTTTGTAAATTTCAGCATGAACATTAGGCTATTGTGAGCTTATCTATAGGATAAGTCTACTGTTTTGTTTCCATGTCCAAATGGGGTATCTTGAGACAAGTATTTAGACCTAAAGATAAGAAATCTATTAGTGTTTCTTTAGTAATATGTTATATTCTTGACTATTTGTAATGCATGTGAAAAAAATGTTTGAAAAATGTTATGGCGATTAGGAATTGCGATTGCAGGCAATCAATCAAATTGAAATGGAAGGAAACACAATGAAGGTCAAGAAGAATTGGAAGAACAAAAAATTTCTCTTTTATTATTAATATCAAGTATCAATACTACTGACAAGACATTAGAGATAAAGTATTTTCTATAACAGCAAGAAAAACATTCTTTTATTCCTTTTTCTTTTACAAATTGATGGTAAAGTATAAAGTACGATGAAAATATGTTTTTCAAAGCTGTACATGATGCACAATATCAAATATGAAATGTGTGAACTTTTTCCAAATCGTACAATGTAAAAAGTTTGAAGGGAAATGCGTTGAAATGGTTTAGTAAGACATTAATCGCTTTCAAATTTAAGTATAAGAAGGTACAATGTTTAAGATCGTATTTTATTAAAACGTAGATTAAAGAAAGGAGGAACAATTATTTTCCAAAAATGTACATAATATGAATTTTGTGTCACAAGCCGCTAAAGTTATTCTTGCAGAAATGATTGATTAGCAGTGTAAGTGCTAATGCTTGATGGTTAAAAATAGATACCTATATACATCTTGGAACTAATTGGGAAGAACGGATTTAATCTACTCAATCAAAGAGCAACATGTTCTACGGTTCTTGTAGTATTATAAAAACTCAAACCATACTGTACACAATTTTAGATCTGGATCAAAGAAATATAATATCAATATAAAAAGGTGTTTGTATTTTATTCATTATGCATAGTACTTAATGTGTTTTGTTACGAGATCGAGAATGACATATTCATACTCATGTATTGTCCCCATGTCCAGATTCCTTTTGGGATAAGACTTATTGAATACGATTATATCGTTGGAACATAAAACTGTGTTGTTTCACGTTGCGAAATATGCAGCGATACGATAAGTCGAGGGAATCCAAAACAGATGGGATTTATTATTCCATAAAATTACTAAGTGTAAATGAACAAGCATAACAAAAAAAATAACAAAAATATTGATGAACTCGATCAGATCAATGTAGACTAGTTTTAGTTTTAATTGACTTCGTTGAAATATTTCTGGCTACCAACAGGGTCTGCTTTCATGGTCCGCTTTCCTTCGTTCCAATTGGCAGGACAAACTAAGACAAATAAACAAAGGCATGAAATCAAAGAGTTGAAAGAAATCACGGTTTAGAATATATTAATAAGAACATCCGCATTTTACCTTCTCCGTTCTTTTCGACGAATTGGAACGCTTTGATGAGTCTCAGAATTTCATCAACAGATCTTCCAACTGGCAAGTCATTTATTGTAATTTGTCTCACTATACCGTTTGGATCAATGATGAATAATCCTCTGAGAGCAATTCCAGCTTCTTCTAGCAATACGCCGTAATCTTTTGAGATGGCCTTGGTTATATCTGAAAGCAAAGGATATTGAAGTTTCCCCAAACCACCTTTCTGTAAACACACAGAAAAACAGTGATATTCTCTGTTCAGGGAAGTAAAACTTGAATAAATCCTGTTATTGAATTACTTTACCTTTCTTTCCATGTTACACCAAGCCAAATGTGAGAAATGCGAATCTGTTGACACACCAACTATTTCAGTATTGATATCATTAAATTCCTTGATTCGGTCGCTGAAAGCGATGATTTCCGTTGGGCAGACAAATGTACTGTTTACAAAATTAATTTCTTAACCAATTATTCATTAAATTTGTTCTTACTTTTTGCGATCAACTTACAAATCCAAAGGATAGAAGAATAAAACCAGATACTTTCCTTTATAATCCCCCAATTTCACTTCCTTAAAATCTCCATTTACTACAGCAGTACCTTTAAACTCTGGAGCTGGTTTTTGGACACACGCACCGTATTGTGTCGAGGCTGAATAGAATGAAATGAAACAATTAAAAAAAGTAAGTTGCTAATAAAAATCCAATTGAATAAACCTTACTGCTGACGGAGAAATTTCGCTGTACATTTGAGATCAATTTTCCAGAGTATTTAGGAACTTTCACCACAGTGTTACAATTTGTCCTGATACCGACACCGGTTAAACCCGCTTTATAGACCTATAAATTCAAAGAATAATAGAACAAATCAATTCATTGATCATAATTTCATAATTCATACACGCAAAGAATATTAGCAATTAATCCAAATGTAATCAACAACAGCATAAGGCTGAAAAATAAATAAATGAAGAAAAATTAATGTAATAGTCATGGACATGGAATAATACTTCTCTAGTCATCATGATGACTGTGGGGATGTGTTGCTGACGTAAAAAGGATTAATTTCTTACCTTTGGAACTAATCTTCGAAGCAGTGACATTGTGGTTCAAGGGTTCTTATTAATAGTTATAGAATTCTATTATAAAATAATCTTTGGTGAATTAAATTTGTACTTTTCAATTTCAAGAGTCAAGTTGAAGTGTAGGAACTTTTCCTTTTGAACTTTTTATTTAATGTGATGGCGTCCAGTGTTCGTGTCTCTTTAATATTAGTGTAACACAGCCCTCCTAAACTAATTAATTACTTTAATGATCTAAATGGATTAAAACGAGGAGAGAAGAGATCAAAGAGCTGAAAGATGATGAGTAAAAGTGGTGGTGGTGGTGCACATGGATCATAGCAGTGAAATTTACTGAATTGCGGGTTCAAGTCGGATGTTCTCAAGGAGATTTCACAGCGGCTGGAAATAAATCTTCATTAAATATTATATCTTTAAAAAAAGAAAAAAGTAATTTTACCCTCCTCTTCTCCAGCTCATCTTCAGTTTGTTGATGACAATTAAAATTAATCAACAATATAAGCAAAATACCATTAACAACTGTACATTCTTCGAATATTATTATTTCCATTAACAACAATCAAGGATACAATAGTAATAGTGTGGATATTGAATAATATTTAGTAAAGTTGCTACACTGCATTTATTAACTTGATAACCAAGAACCGCAAATTACAAGGATTCAATTAATTGTTAAGGGGACAGCGTAAGTTTTATAAATAATTCATGGATTTTCCAAGACAAGATTAATTTCTACTTGGCTACTTCCTTTTTCACTATAATTCCAATCACACTAATAGATTGGATTAAAAATTGTATTAGTGTTTGTTAGAACGAAATTATAAAATAATGTTAAAAAATAATAATAAATATTTAGAATTATTTGTTATTAGTTTTTAATTAGAAAAAATATCTTGAGTTTGTTGATAATTTTGAAGATAAAATGAAAATTAGCATTAAGATGTAAAATTTTTTAAATTTCACATCTTAATAGTAATTCTTTACTTTAGGTTTAGCAGTAGTAATATTATTATTTTGTTTGCAGGGCTGCTGTTTGGTGACATAATTGACGTATATTAAGTGATCAGTTTTGAGAAGAAATTGCGAAAGAAGGAAATTTACATTACACTGTATTGCGGTTGCTCTCCAGCACTTTTTTGTCAACTGTAATTTAGCAATGCAGTTGACGAACATTTTGTTCAAGAAGGTTAAATCCAAGTAAGCATTGGTTATTTACATGTTAAACTACGCTACATTCATTTCAGTTTTTAAACATTTTTTTAAAAATAGACACGTCCTTGTACTGCTGGAGAGTGTAGTCACAAAGCATAAAGTCTGCATCCGCCGAGAAAGAGTCGCGGATAAAGTCGAGCAAATTAGGTTCGACCCTTACGGTATGAGGTTTAAATATATGTACAATTTAAAAAAATCGATATAAACAGAAAACAAAATAACATGTTGATTCCAATTTATTTTTTATTTCATATAGTTCGAGAAAGCGTTGTCTACAAGGAAATTAAAAAATTGAAAAGCATTTAAGACTTCAAAAAGAAAAATCCTCCATTTATCTCCTCTTCGACTTCTTCATTCAACTATAGTTAATATTAAACTTTCATCTTTTATCCAGCAAAACAACAATTGTACATACAGAAAATAATTGGTTTTTCGTCGCCCCCAACTGTTAAGTTGTTCTGGTCTTTCTTAATCAAATGGCCGATCCATCACGGAAAAGTTTGACAGGTTAGCAATTCTTGAATTCAATAATGCTCATAAAATATCTACTTGTAAATATACAACTTTGACTTCATTTGATTAAAGAAAGTTCCTTAAAATCTGGTTCATCACCTCAACAAGGAAATCTTACTGGACCTCGCAGGGTTGTTAATGACAATGCTGTAACTTTCTTTAATTCAGTGCAAAAATGGAATGATATGTACGTTAATGGCTCAAAGATATTCCAGGACCTATTAAACACGTAAGTAGTTGGACATCAAAGAAACGGAAGCACCTATAATGTTATTCTTGTGGCGCTCATTTTGTGTTTTTACTTAGAAATGATGATAATGTGTTTCAAAAGTCTTGTGAAAAACTTGGAATCATTGTTGAGACTATGGTAAGAATATAATATAAGTTTTCATGCGATCGCTTAATCTTCCAGTTTGTAAAATGACCTTGTAATGTGCCAGGTGAGATTAAGTTGAAGAAACCTTAGTTAACCGTTACTTCAGTACGATTATTACTGCTGTGACTTATTGATACTAAGTTCATACATCATATGATTTTGTACCTTTGCTGCTTTATGACATTTTTTTTACAAATAGTTTCTTTTAAAAGGTAATCTATTAAATTATCTATGTATTTTATCAATAACAGAAACAACAAACAACTGCAATGACCAATAGTTTCAAGAAGTTCACTAGTCTTTCTCAACTTCAACCTTCAAGTAGCTGCGTATACTCCTCATGGACTCATAAAGATTTTGGTAATGAAATCCATCACTGATTTTCGTATTGGAAATTGTCATCGAATGTAAAACGGTTAAGATAAACCAATCTATGATATGGTATACCTCAGTTAAGGCAAAGATTATTGATTGATTATATTGTTAATTTGAATCTAAAAATAGTTTTTGGGATTATATAGATTATACTTAAATTAGCTACTTAGAATTAACTTAATTTAAATTACATCTGGGATATTGATAGAAAATTGAAGTTATATAGGAAGCACTACAATCAAAATCACGTGAAGTGTAATCGATAATTTGTGTAAAGTATATGACTCTTTGAGAAATCTATTTCTGAACTTTTAATTCCAACGACATACGATTTTGAAGGTATGTCTCCATCTTAGCACCATATGCAGTGTAAGCAAGAGATTATAATATTCGTCATAAACACTTAAGTTCATGTTAACTGTTCACAACAAAATTAAAATGGTATCAGCTATGAATGAACAGCACTTAACATTATCTGGGAACCTCAAGGTATATAATAATCAAACCTGCGATGATTGTACTGTCGATTATAAAGTACAAAATCCCACTAGAACAATGACTGCACGGATTAAAAACTTCTCCATGTTTGAAATTTGGTCACCATCACATACTCACTACTTGTTTAAATTACATCTTTTCTGGTTGATAATACTTTCTTTAACAACGTCTACGGTCAACGGATTACAATACCGCAATGAATTTCAACCGATGATTGAAGGTGGGTCTTCATTCTTGAACTTACTAGCATCGGATTCTCAAGATTTTAATCGTAGTAGACGTGAAACTATTGAATCTGACTCTGTGGAAAATTTAACAATTGGTTATCTAACTGCCATCAAGGGTTCAGTTCCACATAGACAAGGGATAGCAATATCTGGAGCTATTCTACTAGCCATTGAAACAGTGAACAATGATTCCAAATTACTGCCAAATGTTCGTCTAGAATTAAAATATGGCGACACAGAGGGAGACCCTTTGAAAGGAACGAAGATTTTAACAGACATGTTGTGTGAGGATGTAGCTGCATTTTTTGGTCCAGAGATTTCATGCAGTGTTGAAGCAACAGTAGCTGCAGCATGGAACCGAACAATGATTTCGTATCGTTGTCCTGACGGAACTGTATCGGATAAGGGGAAATTTCCAACCTTTGCTAGAACAGAAGCCCCTGACACCCAAATAGTAAAATCCCTGCTTTCCGTTATGTACCATCATCATTGGAAAAGGTTTAGTATAATAGTAGAGACTCAAGATACAAGATACAAAACTGTGGCTAAGTCTTTGGAATCAGATGCTATAACTAACGGTTACATTGTTACTAATGTGACACATTTTACTGATGGAAGTCCAAAGTGGTACGAGATAATTACTGGAACAATGAACAAAACAAGAATCTATGTTTTCATCGGGCAGGATAAAAATTTAGTGGAAATGATGGGAACAATGCAAAGTCTTCAGTTATTTCAAAACGGCGAGTATTTAGTTATATTTGTTGCTATGATGACTTACTCAAATCGTGAGGCACTTAATTATCTATGGAGACATCAAGATATCATCAGTCATAGAATTGAGGACTGTACAAAAGCTCCAAACTATGACGAAAGTTTAGCAAGATCATTGTTGGTTGTTGCGCCTAGTCCTCCAAATCAAACTTACGACGCATTCTCTGAAAAAGTAAATGAATATGGTCGAAAACCTCCTTTTAAATTTAAAGATGATGGTCTTCTAAAGATTGGGTTTAAAAAACTGGTTTCGGATTACGCAGCCAACTTATACGACTCCCTAATTTTATATGCAAAAGCTCTGGACAGTCTAAAAAAAGAACGGCCGGATGAAAGTATTCAAGTGTTAGCCAGAGATGGACGTGGAATTTTTCAACATATAATTAAGATGAAAGAGTATGAGAGTATAACTGGTGCAAAAATCTCCATTGATGAAAATGGTGACTCGGAGGGGAATTATACGTTAATTGCTTTCAAAGCACTTCCTGACAACGAGCCATTTAATCGGTCCATGCAAATGAATCATACTTTTACATGTCGCCATTACATGATTCCCGTGGGAAATTTCCAGCCTCGTCTTTCATCTGAAAATTTAACATACCCAAGGATGAAATTGTTCAGTGGCATGCAAATAGACTGGAGTGGAGGAAAAAGACCATCAGATGAACCTCATTGTGGATTTGACGGAGAAAAATGTCTGGGACCAGGACGGGGTTATCGATCAATAATTACAGCCGGAGTTTTAGGTTTTGTATTATTTGTCGTGCTATCTGTAGCAGCTAGTCTTTATCGTAAATGGAAAATTGAGCAAGAAATTGAAGGTCTTCTGTGGAAAATTGATGAGAACGAACTTCTTATGCCACAAACCTTTGGAGATGCATGCCAATCAAGAATGAGTTTAGTTAGTGTAGGTTCTTTGGGCCAAATGTACTGTACTACTGCGCATTATAAAGGTGCATTGGTGAGAGTAAAAGAACTGAAATTAGTCAAGAAACACGTCATCTCAAGACAAACAATGAAGGAGATGCGTTACATGAGAGAAATGTGTCACGCTAATATCAACTCCTTTCATGGTGCTGTAATTCAACCAATGAAAGTCTCATTAGCATTTGACTACTGTGGAAAAGGATCATTGTCTGATGTCGTGGAAAATGAGGACATAAGACTGGATTCAACATTCATAGCTTCTTTGATTCATGACTTAGTGAAAGGAATGATCTACTTACATGACTCTGATTTGGGTCTTCATGGAAATTTAAAAAGTTCAAATTGTGTGATCACATCCCGGTGGGTGCTTCAATTAACTGATTTTGGCCTTGCTGAATTAAGAGTTGCAGCAAATTTAGGTTCCTTGGATCCATGTGCACCACATCCCTACTATCAAAGTTTGTTATGGAAAGCTCCTGAAGTCCTCCGCGATGGACAAAATCCAAAGGCCACACAGGCTAGTGATGTTTACGCATTTTCTATTATTTTATACGAAATATATAGTAGAAAAGGGCCATATGGAATGTGTGAATATGATCCTAAAGAAATTATTGAACAAGTTCGTAAACCAACTGATCCTCCATTTCGACCTGATACCAATTATTTGGATGAGTGTCCTAGCCAATGTCCTGACTATGTGGTTAATTTAATGCAAGAAGGTTGGGATGAGCTTCCAGAAAATCGACCTACATTTCGAATAATTCGTGAGAAATTAAAACCTTTAAAAGAAGGAATGACTCCAAACATTATGGATCATATGATATCTATGATGGAGAAATATGCTAATAATTTGGAAGGACTAGTGTCAGAAAGGACTAGTCTGCTATTTCAAGAGAAGAAGAAAACAGAGGACTTACTGCATCGTATGCTTCCACCCCCTGTGGCTCAAAGACTCACTGTTGGCTGTGGAATTGAACCTGAGTCATTTGATTCAGTGACAATTTATTTCTCAGATATTGTTGGATTTACAGCAATGTCTGCTGAAAGTACTCCACTTCAAGTAGTTAATTTTCTCAATGATCTTTACACCCTTTTTGATTCCATCATTACCGGATATGATGTTTATAAGGTTGAAACTATTGGTGATGCTTACATGGTAGTGAGTGGACTACCATTAACAAACGGTATCCGACATGCAGGAGAAATTTCATCTATGGCTTTAGATCTATTAACTGCAATTCAAACTTACAGAATAGCCCATCGACCTAATGAAACACTCAAGCTTAGAATTGGAATTCACACGGGTGCAGTATGTGCTGGGGTCGTTGGCTTATCTATGCCTCGTTATTGCTTGTTCGGTGACACAGTTAATACAGCATCAAGAATGGAATCAAATGGAGAACCCCTAAAAATTCATATAAGTGAAGAATGTAAAGTTGTTTTGGACAAACTTGGAGGCTATGTAATCAAAGAAAGAGGATTGGTTCATCTGAAAGGCAAAGGGGATGTGAGAACTTGGTGGTTAATTGATGCATTGGAAACTGCTATTAGACCTCGGAGAAATGACAATAATGACCTACGACCATTATTTTCCAGACCAAGAGGACTAGGGGGATTTAACGAACAAGCAAGTTTCCGTCGAAGGGCGAGTCCAAAACTTACTGATAGTGGTAATTTATCTCGACAAGGCTCATTTTGTGCTGGAAACAACAGTAGTACAACTCAGATGTCTTCAAATCAACGTGGAAGCTCCCATTATATACGTAGACCAAGCTTTGACCCAGCGCTTTTATCGCTTTCCTTAAGAAACACTCAGATGAATAGAAATAGTCATGGAAATCTTCATTCTATGGGTGGTGGCAGAACAAGTAATCGTGCAAGTCCCCTTGGAACACCATGTCGTGGTCGAAAACATGATTTTTCAAAATTAGCCTTGGGTAAATGTGGTGAATGTTCTGTCACTGTGGAACCTCCAAGCGACTCAAGTCACAATTGTTCTCCTGTAAAAATAGGTAATAATCCATTACGATCTCCCCCTCCTCATACAGGATCAAGCACCCATAGTCTTCCTCAGTCACCTTCAGTTGGCAATGACCTGTACAAGAAAAAAATTATTTTTACACATCATCATAAAAAATTATCTACTGGATCTGTTCGAGAATCAAGATCTTTGGATGTACTTGTTAGTCGTGATAGTTTAAATCATCCAAATCTAAAAATGCGAAGAATGTCAAAATCTTTAGATGTGGAGGAAATGTGTCCCGTATTGAAAATTGAGCCCGGATCCACGCAGCCAGAGACATCGCATACTAATCAGATACATCCTTTAGATCAAACCAAAATACCCAAGGAATGTTTAAATTCTGTCCCCACTAATACTATTAGATTCTACGATGAATTCCCTGCACCCAGTTCCCATATGACGAAGAGACCAACCTACAACAAACAGTATAGACATTTAAAACATCCTAACTCAATGGACATGGATACCCTTAGTTATGGCTCTGAAGATAGGAATGACTCAATTTATCTCCTTAGAGAAGAAAGTTTTCATAGTGAACTTGAAGGAGAAAACACATTTTCTGATCATTGTGACAGTGAGGATGGATCAGATCAACAACATCAAAATCGTGACAATGAAGACTCTAGTTGTGTCAGTTTCGAAACTGAAAGTCGTCCTGGCAAAAAGAGATCCAGACAATGGAGAAAACTCTCTGATCAATTTGAAAAAGGAAAGAAAACAAATAGTCTAAAGAAACTTTTCCAAACAATGATCAATGGCAACTCATTGAGTCGTGGTTTAAACGATTCTACAACAAAGTGCTATGATGACACCAAATCCAGCTCACCAAAGTCAATACGTCTTGATCCTGATAAATCCAATCATTCCAATGAGAACGAAGAACTCCTTTCAACAGAGGCAACAACTTCCGATCATCACTTTTCGCCTATCGGTCATCATGATCATAGCGATAGGGAAAGTGCATTATAGCTATCTCTTGAACTTTTCTGCCATAAATAAAATCTTAATCTAAAGTGACCAGTTTGAATTAAAGAATATAAATAAATAACACACATAAGCTCATCTTGAGATATATGTACGTAACTATAAATTAATGGATATACAAAAGAAAAATTAAATTGAAAGTGTAGAGTAAATGACATCCGAGGGTATTTAATTTGTACTACTATAGAATATACACATGCAAGTCTTTCGTAATTTATAGTCCATCAATCCTTTATACGTAAGGTGAAATATTCTCCCGTTCTGAAAGATTTTTGTATACGCGTTCTATTCTAATTTGACTTTTCGGAAAACCTCATAATTTACAATTTACCAGTAACCGGTGATACCAGATTTGTGATGCCTAGTTTTTAATTTTTACAAACAGGTTCCAATTAATTTTAAAGTCCCACGGCTAAAATCATTCCACACTAAATTGAGTTTTCTGTATTAATTACATCATATTAATATTACATATTAAAGACACGTAAAATGTCAGGGGAAATATAATCTGTTTAGTAATCTCATGTTGGACTTGGACTATTATTACTCTCAAAATGTCAAATTATTATGTATTGCTGTTGTCATTAGCCATGTGAAAATTTTTTTCAAATTCCATGTTTTCCAAGTTAGATCTGATTACGAATGACAATTATAGCTGCAGAATAATTTCGATTTATTTGTCTACGAATTGCAAGTACAAAATGAAGAAAATGCCATATATTCTATAAAAGTTATCTATTATATTTACGAGTTAATTGTCGAAGGGTCAGGGTGATTTTTGTGTTTTTCCATTGTCCCGAAACGTGGTCAGTCATTCTCATTATTACCATGCGGGAACAAATGAGCCAAGTTTGTTAAGCAATGATATATTGATGAATACATTCATTACACTATTCGTATGATCGTTTGTATTACAGCAGATATTTACACTATTACTATGAAATTAACACTATTACATTATTATGCTGGTCTACCTGTGTGGAAAACTAAGTTAATTATTGTATAGGTACGTATAACTCTAGGTAGAGAGATTATAATGAATAATGTATTTGTACAATTGTTATTACAGTGAAGGAAATTGTGCAGAGATTTACAATCTAAAGTGCAGTTTTCAATTAAAATTACAATATACAAATACGTAACATTCGCACAATAATAAGTGAAACTGTCACCACGCATAACCAAGGACAATTAAAGAATATAGCATTTTAACTCTTGTTTTAGTCTATAGAGTAAAAGATAATAATTATTCATATTCATTCTTTCTTTGTAACATTAATGAACCTCCTGTACATCTTGTATACTCATATAGCTAAAAATTTCATTTAAAGTAATATCCACTGCAGATCATATTCTAACCATATTCATTAGGACGTGATCTGCACTACAATGCTTTTCAAAAGTATCCAAAGTAAAATTTCATAGTCATTGCTGACTTTGGAGTTTAGTTATAGTGAACGTTGAATTAGCTTATTATTCAAAGCTTGTTCATAACGTTTAGAGAAATGTTTCATGTCACTACTGCTATATGGTGATTGAAATTAAATAATGATGACAATTTTGTTTAATTATGTTGTTACATATGATCTGTGTGAAAAGAAATTAAATGCAGATATTATTATCCTTTAAATTTCTGGAATTTTGAATTTATATATAAGTTAATTCAATAAAATGGATTCTGGAATCTACAGTTGAGTATGCAGCCAGGATATCCAGCGCGTATGTTACTGAAACGAAGAAAAAGGAACAAATAGCAATCATATTAAAGGATTATCCACCATACAGTAAAGAACTAGAAGTGTTCTCAATTGCTTGGACTCAACTTGTGACCATCAGAGCTGAAGAAGATATGTGTATTCAAGCCATGCTTTATGAAGCCGGTATTCGTCCACCATGGGGGATATAATTTACAACAAATTCATTCAGTTTTACTTGCACAGGTGGATTTTTACATTTGTAGTAATCATTTATTTATTGTAGAACAGAACAATTAAAATGCTTTTATAGCGAGGAAATTGGAGGATAAAAACTCATAGCACTTTTACACATTCATTCCCACAATTTACTAGATTATATATATAAATTTTTAGAAAACATAATATAAATATTTATATAACAAAGCTATATAATTTGGTCCGTACTAATAACAGTTTCTGATTCTCCTATTGCCTCTTGATTAAGCATTGTGTCAGAAATCAATTGTCCAAACGAATTCTTGATCCTAACACGACCATTTGGATAACGAGTTTCCGAATTGCCATCACTGTAAATTGTTTTTGTTGTACCATCTGGAAAAATTCTTTTTTTCCACAATTCAGATCGGATTTCTTTTTGACCAGTAGGTAGAAGTACTACTGTGTATCCTTGCTCATCAATTTGATACACTGTATTATCAGGGTAAATAAATTTTTCCTTTCCGTCCGAACGAATGCATTTAACACAGCCATTTTCAAACAATATTTCTTTAGACCCGTCAGGATTCTTCCTTTCAATTTGGCCACTAAAATTGAAATGGAATATTATATAATGTTGAGTGAAAGTAACATAAGAATAGTTGAAAATTATTAAATTACTTTGCGTAAGAGGTCATTTCCAGTCCATTAGGATAAATGTAATGCCTCATTCCAATTTCAGCAAAGAAGTAATGGATGGACCCATCTGGACGTTTTTCCTTTATATCTCCATTTTTATATATGGTTCTAATTTTCATTGAAAAAAAAACTGATTACAATTTATTTCGTAAATCGAGTTAAAACCTCGTAACCTTAAAACCATGACTTACCTCGTAAAATTTCTAGACTTTGAGATTAATTTTCGAGTTCCATTTGGAAACACTTTTTCTACATCACCAATCTTAGAAGTAAACTCAGAACTTGCATCTTGTTCTCGGGAGGAATTTACACCCTTTTGATCTGACATCATAGTTTCAACTAATTGTGTTGGATGAACATTTTCTCCCACTTCAAAGTCCAATGAGCGTAGATCAAAGAAACTACTCAAATTAGAATTTTTGGTTGAAATGCTAAGGTCTATTCCAGAACTTGATGAGTTTTGTTTTAATGAAGAACGCAAAGGTGTTTTTGGTTGTTCTAAATTTGCTGACACTTGTTTATTAGCGTTGAGAGAACCCCCAAAGTACCCGGGAGCTTTATTCCCCTCCTGATTATAGACATGTTTAAAAGGATTTTTATTATTTATGGGATCGTCAGGATTTTTCTTAGATTTTGTCTTTTCATCCACAAATTGAATTCTTTTCAAGCCTGGTTTTACATTTTTACTAATACCAATTTGTTTATTCGTGTTTAATGAACTTGCATGTGATCTGACAAGACTAGCCTTTTCTAATTCCAATTCTTTGCACTTTTTTTCCAACTCTTTAACCTTTTCTTCTAGGTTCTTACGGGAAGTGTTCCAACGATTAGATTTGCGTGTCCACTCACTATTAGTATTTCGTAATTGGTCATTGAGTGATTGAATTTTTACTTCACATTCTAATTTGATACATCGTAGGGATTCAACTTCATCCTTTAATTGGGAAATTGTTTTTGAATTTTTTTCAATTGATTTTCTTTGATTATTCAATTTGTCGGTTTCCGCTGATTTAAATTTCTCGAATTCTACTCTTTCTTTTTCTAGATTAAATTCAGCTGTTTCCACATTTTCCCTTAATTGCTTAATTGAATCCAGCTCATTTTTCATTAATTCGGCTAAGATTAAAAGAGATTCATCTCTGGTTTCTTCGCAGTATGATGATTCATCATGGTCATGTATTTTTGAAAATTCTTCTTCTTCTCTAATTGAATTGTCGAGCAGAATTTCGTTGCCTGGAAAATTGTCCACGTCTTCAATTTTTGAAAATTCCTCTTCCCTAATTGAAGTGTCCAACAGAGTTTCATTTTCAGGAGAATCATCAACATTATAGTCATGTTTTTCATCTGGAATGGATTCCGCAGTTTCAGAAGGACACGTAGATTCGATATCAATATCAGTAGTGACAATGCTAGATTGTGTTGTATCCAGACAGATTTTATTATTCATAAACTGATCAATAATAGATGCCTTAGATCCAAAACTTGGTCTCCCAGTATATTTTTCCATCTTTTCAAAAACTCGTAATTCTTTCTTTTCTTCAACGTCGCCATCATCACCTTCAGCCAAAATACTTGCAATTTTGCTTTCTTCTTTTTGTAGACGAGTACTTACAACGCCCTGGGCCCAAGTTAGTCTGGAATTTACTTGTTGGTACAGATCCCTTAAACCCTGCAATTAAAATTTAAAAATACACTGACCGACATCAACAACATTCAATTCTATTTATATTATTAGAAATAAATGTACTCAAGAATTTGTAGTAATATACCTTAATTTGTACTTCAGAGTTGAATCTGACTCTTCCTTTGCCCCTTCCTTGTGTGACATCCGTCGATAAGTCAGGAGTTATGTCCATATCAGCACATGACAGTTACAATTAAAACTTTCCGTTTGTTATTATATTTCTCTGCGAGTTGACAGGAAAATCCCGCACAAAATATTTCCCACTCCCGTTTATCATGGTTTTTACTTTGTCTGCCTTTGAGACAAAAAAATGCAATCCTTCGCCTCATAATAATATGTTTAGCAATAAAACCGTTATAAATTAAAATTAAACCAATGATAAAGTAATCAGATGAAATTTGTATGAAAATAAGAAGAGTATATTTTACGAACGCCATGTTGTTTATTGAGATGTTTTTACACATTATATTCTCACGTTCCGCCAGTCACTTGAAATTACTAATTAACATGATTATTATGAATTAAAATCAATAACTCTGGTATTAAACAACATTTTCCGCTGCCATATCATTGATTAAATTATTAATGTTCCAATCAATCACAACTATCATTACATCACAATATAATAATTCAACCATTTTTGCTGTAGACTTTTATACATACACTGACTTTCTCTCGCTTTGGATTTGAAATGACGAAAATAAATTTGAAGACCTCATGTGCAGGCAGACGAAACTGTTAATTATTACAAGCTTTCAATTTTATGTAAATAGTAAATGCTATAATGCTACAAGATTTATTAAAGACAAGACTAGGATTCTTTTTATGGGTTTAATTAAGTAGAATTCTACAAATTAGGAGGAGGCATTAGGAATTCCCATCGCGGGGGTGATACACCTGATTGTGAAGACAACATAATTCCTGCGATCAGAACTAAAAGAACACATAGAAGAACTTGCATATGTGCACGCTGCTGTTCCGCTTTAGATGGATCGTCTGTTGTGGCAACATCAATGTATTCAATCATAGCCTGTAAACCTCTAATTGTTATCCGTGAAATTGCTCGACATAGACGAGATCCTAATTGAAAAATATCTTCTGCCCCTCGCTCTGGTGTCACTTGCCTTCTTAAAACGTCACTTGTTGTTGAAGATTCCGTGACTGAAGCTGATGATGATGATGCAATTGGCTGAGGTTGTTGTGTTGATGACGAACTTGTTTGTGATTGTCTTTGAATAATTTTAGAACCCCTGACTTGGGTTTCTTCTGCTTCAACTGCTGCTGGTACTGATTGTGAACTTGATTTTGACTGTTGTCTAGCTCGAGGCATTTCCGGAATGTATCCGGTGCCTGCACGGATGTTTGGACGATTTTCATTGATCTGCTCAGGAACTTGACGACGATAAGAAACAGAAGAAGTAGGGTCCGGAGAAGATGGGTTTCCTAGTTTTGTTGGAGATGTGACACGTGCAACTTTAATTTCCAGTTTTCCCAAAGTCGTAGCTTCATCACATTGTTCAGTGGTATTTTCGACACTTAAAATTTCTGTAGATTGAACAGAATGAACAATTTTTAACTCTTCCTTCAATGTATTCTCTTCATCTACCAATTGTTGTAAACTTGGTACAGGTGTTGTTGCTGTCTCATTATTAGTGTTGGATTGATTATTACTAAAACGGAAAGTTCCAACAACTTCATCCTCAGCAATTGGAAATTCTTCATTCATACCAGGTTGCACGACTTGTACCCCGCCTGTAACATAGTCACAAGGAGTAGCGTCTTCTTCTTGTTGTGGAGGAACATCATCAGACTTTTCAACGTTTTCAAGATGATCCCAGTTATCCTCGTGTTCTAAAGATTGATCAGGAGTCAGGCAAAATTCAACTTCTCTTGAGGACAGGAAAAAATCGTTTGACGTGCTACTATTCACATCTTCTTCAAAAATGGGCTCTGGTTTTGGGGAAGCAGCCAAATTTTCAAAATGAATCTCGGGGTCATCTTCAAATGGTGTGTATGGGCAAACAATTTCATCTTCAACTTCATCTTTATCAGACAAACGTAACTCTTCAGGTTTCTCTTCATTCGTTGGTTGTTCTTCAGTTTCATTGTCGGGTACAGGTTGTGGGGAAGATAAATTGAAAAATGAAGGAGGTGGGACTGACGGTAGATCCACAGTGTCACTGGCCAAACGATTGCAGTTGACTTGATCCGAATTTACTGTTTGAGTGTGGATACTGGATACGGACAATGGGCCTAAGCTTGTAAAAGAGTTTACCTGAAATCAAAAGAAAAATCATAAAATAAAATTTCATAAAATTATTAAAACAACTCCTCAGTGTAACTTTTCTAAATGATTTAATCTACCTCAATTTGGGACGCTTGCAAATGATCAACGGCTATCGAGTGGGCAGTCAAATCATGCACTCTCAATACGCTAACGTCTAATTCATCAAGATGCAAACGCCGTGGAAATGAAAATGGTGGCTGAGATTGATTATCGGCAGGGGTTTTAGGTCGTCCTTGACGGGAATCTCGGCCATCGGTTGCAGTTGTGTTCAGGGAATCCCTAGCAGAGATAACGTAGATTATTTTATTTCAAATTTTGTATAATTTGATATTATATTTATGTATTAAATGAATGTATTTTTCTATTCAGTTATTGTTATTACCCTTGTTGCTGAACTCTTCGACCAGTGTCTTGTGACACAACAGCAGCATCATCATTAAAATCTCCCAGAAGCAAATCTGCTTGAACAGAAATATTGGCATCTCCAGATGCATCAGGTTCGTATCTTAATCTACCCAAAAGTGGAATATTAGTTGCTGTGAATGGTTGTTCAACGATTTCGTCTCCCATTGATCCATCGTCAGCAAAATTAGCATAATGACGTGCTCCAACAGCTCGTTCGATTGAAGATTGATCCAAATTATTCATTGGAGCAGGAGAACGTTCAGGTCGTGGAGGTGCAGGGAGGGGTCGTCCTTGCATAATCCCGATGGCTGTACTTGGTCTCGCACCATCTGACTTATCTCCTTTGGATTTAGGACCTAAATTAGGATTTGACTTTAGCCGTGGGGGCCGTCTAGGTTTAAGTGTGCTATAACTTCGTTGTGGCCGGGATGGCGGAACAATATGAGAAGATCGTTGGGCCCCTCTTTGTAATGAAAAGAAGGCTTGATTATTGTCAGCAGTAGGAGAATCCCCTTGTCTTTTTAAACTGCTGCTTTTGCTTCCTCCACCTCGTTTTTTCTTTCTAGGCGTTGTTGTTGGAGGTGTGGCTCTTCCCTTGTGGACAACTGCATAACCAGCTTCATCAACGTATTCAAAATTGTCATCCATGTCGATTTCTGCGTCGTCAATTCTTCCTTCACTTTCTGCTTGGGCTAAAGGAGGATCAGGAACTATAAGTTTTGAGTCCACGTCATCCGCGAATGCAATATCACTCTTATTATCTGCTCCACGTGTCATGCTGTTACTTTTGGACCGTTTTGAACGGTCTCTGCGTGGAGCTTCTGGAGTTTTTACGATTTGCTCCTCGACATCTCTCATCCATTCGTTACCAGCTACAGTATTGTAATAAAGTGGAGTAGATGTTTCGGGTTGTCTTTTCCTTCTCGAAGGTTTTATTGGCCCATCTCGTATTGGTTCATATCGTCCATCGTCTTCATATTCTTGTTTGTCGAAATTTCCATCATCATCATTAATACTTTTATCGATTTTTTCCAATTCTTCCTTCACTTTCCTCATTCCATCATCTTGAAATTCTTCTCCAAAATCTTCCTGATATGAACCAGAACCCCGTTCTTCTTGATTTGAATATTGATCATCATCAAGAACTTCTTCCCCTTCCTCTTGACCTTGCATATATTCTGAGACATAGCCAGGAGTTTTTCTCTTTGGTCTCTCTGGAGGAAAAGTTTGATAATTTGGAGATTTGTCTTCAGATTTCTCTTTCCTTGGGGGCTTTCGAGGCAACCTTTCGGGTCGCAGGGGAGATTCTGGGAGATCAAAACCAGATAATGCGTTTTCTTGTGTTCGAAAGGCTTGTCTTAGTTCTTCAACTAGAAACCGATTTATTTCTTCTTCATCTTCTCCTTCTGATATACCTTTCTCTCGCAAGAAAAATTCATCAGAATCTATTTCTTCAAGAACTCCTTGTTTTCTAACATGGGCAAAAGTTGAAGATGCCAA
>JAQFZB010000208.1:0-21791 GCA_034695165.1 Desoria trispinata
GTATTAAGCAGAAACCGAGGAAGTAAAATAAACACAACAAACAGATCAAATTAATTCCCTAGTCAACTATATAATACGGATAATTATACACACAGATTATACGACTAGCTTTAATAGTACATGTATTAGTCAAAATCAGTTTCACTCTGAGCTCATAAATTCCTGTATTTTCAATTCAACTGCATTTGCAGCTGTCAATTAATCCAATTAATAGGGGATTAATGAGTAAAATACATTCAGAGGTACACAATTCAAAGGTATGAATATGGCATGAGAAAGGAGAAATTGATTTCAGAACCATTTACCCTCTGTATTTGACATTTAGTTAAGCTAATTAACCTATATGTACAACAATATATTATTTAAAAGATTTTAATGACAATTAAATCATATACTGTAGATTAATTTGAATATTTTATATACATAGTTCCACCACTGCATCCCCCTGGAGTTCTCTCACCTCATCCGGATACAAAGGTAAGTCATTCCCTCATAAATATGCATTACAAATTATCTTTGTCCTCATTGAGTTTCCATTTTCTCTGCACACTCACTGACTTATTAGACACTGACATGGACATGACAGGATCATCTTTACTTACATTCTAGTATTGCATATGTATATATAAATAATGTACTTTCCCTCTATATAGGAACAGAAAGCCAGTATTAGAAAGCCCTAAGCGTTTTTCTATTAGCTTTCACGTCCTCATAGTTTATATTCTTGTTGTTGTTCCCAAAAAAAACACAGAAAATCAGTTTAGTTCCTGTTTTTGTCTTATTTTATTGAATCAAAGAAGAAATCAGCTCAATATTTGTAGGTAAATAAATAGTTGAACATCTTGTGAAGAGAGCTTATTACTGGCTGGCTGATTAGAAAATTAATAGTCTTAGAAAAAAGATCGTCATGGGCATCAGCACAGTTGAGCTTAAAATCAAGGAGCTCTGTTGCAGGAAGTAGAAGAACAACACAATCTTTTTGA
The DNA here is from genome assembly GCA_034695165.1 of Desoria trispinata. NCBI lineage: Eukaryota > Metazoa > Arthropoda > Collembola > Entomobryomorpha > Isotomidae > Desoria > Desoria trispinata. The sequence goes on from JAQFZB010000208.1 coordinate 984, forward strand.
TAAAAGGATGAAGGATTTAAGGTATTCCAATAGCAGTAAGTAATGAATGGGATGAAAAAGCATTGGAACAAGAATTAAAAGAGCCTATCATCATCATCATCATCAGAAGGGGATTAAATACAAGTCGATATAATAATACAGTACATATAAAAATAATCCTTATATCAAGGGGATTTGAGGTAGGTTAGGTTACGTTCTCTTTTTATTTTTACTGCGTTGGAGGGGCTCATAATGAATTAGCAGTTGAAGAGAGATATAATAAAGTGACACTATCATATAATAATATAATAGCCAATGTACTATGCTATGACGGAAGAAGGAAGGAAAGAGTAAAATAATAATAAAGGAAGTCGATTACCTGGAAAGGAATAAAAGAGAATAATATATATATATATAGTAATAATAAGGATCCATGGAAAGGAGTGTAGACAAAATCCTCACTTCCTATATATAATGACTTATATAGGTATATGTAGAGTACAATGGGCATGTATTTATAGAGAAAGTCTCTTATAAAGTGACAGACAGACCTAGAGACCCAGAGAAAGAAAGAGAGCCCGAATTTCTCTCCCATAGTAGTAGTAGTAGTAGTAATAGTAGTGGTAGTAGTAGTGGTAGTAGTAGTGGAGTTAACAAGCACATGATTACGGGAGCCACGGCGGGTGCGGTTGCTTTTACTTGGCTTGAGAGGAGCGACTTATCGAATAATGGATAAAGGAGTTATTCACTTTGATTTTCAGCTGGAGAAAGTTTCCAAGAATCATAATTGTGTGTCGTCGTTCTTCTTCTCGTCCTCTTCTTCCTCATCATCATCATCACAGCTCTTATATCAGCAGCATATAGTACTTTATAACAGTCGGCAAAAGATGTTCTTCATTCCATTCATGTTAAATCTAGTTAGCAAAATTCCTCTTCAACTCTTAAGATTCCACTTGAGTGAGTATTCTTCTCAAGTACAACTTAATACCACTGTACTCCCTCTCTCTCTCTATACTTGCTATAATTCATTGGAACCTATATCCTTAACTCACTATTCTTGTTGTTACTCTTATCTCTCAGTTTTACTTGGATTTATCATTTCTTTTTTATTTGAATCATCTTTTCCTTACCATCAACCAACTGTTTTATCATAATAATGAAAGATTGTTTCGAAATTGAGAAGAGGATCCTTACGTCATTCAACGTTACAAATGCATTTTACGATCCAACCACCTGCCTAATCCAATATGACCTCACTTCAATGTTTAAAAAATCTTATTTTCACATTTTGGCATACTCTGTTATATATGGATGAGAAAATAGCAAATATAGCATTTAATGTGTATTTTATATCCTCCTTGCTTTTAAAGGCTCTTCATATTTCTCTAAATACAAAGATAGATAAAGTAAGAAAAAGATATACAGACGTCTTGGTAGAATAGTTTCAAGACAAGAAATTTTGACATAATCCCAAGAAAATGGAGGAAATCTTCCCATTTTCTGATTGATTGAGGATATTTCAACATGTTTTGTGAACATTTTTTTTGTATTTTGTATTTCACTCTAATATATAGGAGGAAAAGAACTTTAGACAGTTCCTTCATCCAAATCCATGGGAAATCCATTAGCAAAGCAGTTTTCTTGTATTGCGTTACAAACACTTTCTTGAGTCGTATGTGTATTTGGATAATTGATACATAGGGTTTCATAATACATTAAAACACTCGTGTTCAGTTGTTCAGGTCTTGACGAGAAAGAATGTGCTAAATGATTGAAGCTCATTATTAAATTTCTTCTTTTCGAATGCGGATGATGGATACTGAGTGAGATGATGGTGATAAAGGTGGTAAATGGTTTTTATTTATGTATGGGAATTACATAGTGGTAGAGGAAAAAAATAAAAATGAATTCAGTCCTCTTCTCTTGCAAAATAGAAAGAAATTGACACGCCAATCCAATTCTATCCAATTCCACGATAAATCCTCATGACTCATGTACGAAGCCAACTTCTTAAATCTTAAATGTCTACTCTTTTTTTTGCATTTGGATACATATGGAATATTATATGAGGAATTCAACTTTCTCTCTCCCTCTCTCTCTATAAAGGAAATGAAATCCTTTAAGATTACAATAATAATTATAATATGCGAATACTCTTTTCCAACTGTTTTGCGTTTTCGCATATTTTTTAATTTACATATACAATATAGAGAGTTGCTATGTGCTATCTTATAAAGTGAAGGGTGTGTTTTATCCAGTAAATATTAATTATTCCCTCCCTAAGCTTAACTGTTTTCTGATCCTGTTAGTTAAAAGCTTGAAAAACATTCTGTTTTCCCTTACAGCATATTATAATAGTAGTCCACATCACTTGAGTTCATCGGTGGGGTGGTGGTGTTCTTCGTAGCCTGGATAATATATGGATTGGATAATATTGGGCATTTCTATATAATGGCAGTAGTCATCCAGTAGTCACTTGAGAAGAAGAAGAAGAAGAGTCAGATGTTGTAAAAATTGCTGCTATTACTTTCCCTACAGTGTAGTATATAATATGAGTATAGAGATAGGTGACTTGACTATATTATGAGGAAGCCTTCTATTGGCACTTACTGCATCAGTTCATAATGTTCTTTCTTTTTCTCTAGTAGAAGCAGAGAAACATTTTGGGAAGGTTCTCTATCACTTGTCTATACATTGGAATGATTGGTATAACATGCGTGAAACAACAAGAAGCTCCAACACTATTGCCACTTTTACTCTTTACTGCTCTTCGAATGGCAATAGAGCCGCAGAAGCATTATATAGCTTCAACTTATATACTGGAAACCATTTGATTATAACATAGCCCACCAACAATGCTGTTATATGTATATAAAAATAGCAGCATTGGTAGTTCTTTAGTTCTTTGCTAGTGGTGGTTCTGCATGCTAGAATAGAAAGTGTGGAATAGCAAGACAAGTGGGATGGTCGGAGGAAGCCGACACATTTCTGATTTCACATTTGAGAATATATATATGTATATATATATATATATATAGGAATGCGGCTGTGTTAAGTAAACTGTGTTAAAGTATATTTCCCACTCTGATCTCATGGCAAAGTACTGCAAAAGACTCCAACTTTCTCCCAAGTAATAGTCTGTGCTATTTCTGTGCATTTTTCATTCAGTACTTGGATAGAGAACAGAGCCAGAGCCGCCACCGTCCGTCGGCATTACACTCTCACTCTGACTTGAAATCTATACATGATATGGTCATATATACGACACATAGATATATATATACATATACATATATACTGGGTAGGGTAAAAGCTTACTATAATGAGAGAAAGTGCTTTCATACTTTCCTATCCTATGCTACACGGTGTGGTGGCAAATAAACGAGCTGTAGGTGACACGCATGTATCATGACGACGATGCTGGCAAATACCCGAAAACATTAGATAATTTTCCAAACCTTTAAAGACATATACCCATTCTCATGCTACTATGTTCCGGGAGGAAACTGGAAATAGCTATTGATATTGGATCCGTTGTGGTTCGTGATGCGTGTGCAGTGCATATACAAATCTATATATCTATATATATATGTGTGTGTACAGTATATAACCTATTTTCGGTGGAAATTGAAAGACAACTCAAAAGACTCTTGTATTTCATCATGGGGAAAAGTATGTGTTGAAATTATGTTTGTCTTCTTCATGAACATTGAAGCATACTGCGGAATTTCTAGTAAAAAAATGAAAAAAACATAAAGATCAGATATATTGTATAGATAGATACACGTGTATATAGTAAATGTGTGACAATACACTACAAGGTTGTTGTTAAGACTTCCCAAAAAAAATGATCCACTTTCTTGTCTTTTGTTAAAAAGTAACATGTTTAGAACTTCCTGAATTTTATAGAATCTCTTCCCGTTAAGAATTTAGAAATCATCACATAAAGCAAGGACAAACTTTCACTACCTGTAACTTGTAAGTTTTGCAGATGTACATGCTCATGACAGCATATAATATGCATGATGATGATGGAGGAAAGGAATATAAGGCTCTTGTTGTTATTCTCGTGAAGAAGAAGATGCCAATATACATAGATATAGCTGTATTATCATCCTCTCTCCTCCAGCACTACTGCTAACTAATTAGTTAAAAGAAAAGTAAAGTGGGGCATTTGCTATAAGGGAAAAGTTGTTTCTCCTCACTTTACATTCTTTCTTCTACTTGAGAGCCAAGAAATGAGATTCTTTCTATTATGGATTTTTCTTTTAGTCTTCGTTTTTGCATTTAAAAGCCTTCCAGATTTGATTACGAAGACAGAGACAGACAAAGAGAAGTAGACTACTCCTGGTCCTGGTCTGAGATAAAATGGGAACATGAGAACGTCAATAGTAATAATGATTTTGTAATTGTGAAAGGAAGTACCTAAGTAAGTAGTAGTAGTTGGTTTCGTATGGTGCTATGCTATGGTCTATGGGTCGTATGGGTGATTTGACTGAAGTAGATGAGACAGAAGAACACATAAACAATTCATCCATCTCTTTAAATGACTGTCTCAATCTCACATCTTTTACGTGTTTCCCACAAACAAACACTTGAATAATAAGAAAACAAAAGAATATAAGAGAAAGAGACAAAAAAAATTCTGACTGAATATCCCTGATACTAAATACATAAAAGATTGCAGAAAAAAAGAATCATCATCACCACCAGCTTTATCCTTAACCGAGAGTAGAATAAGAAGATCGGTTACTATTTTATACTTTTTATTCTCGTAAGATACATCCTGAGGTAGAGAAGAGGTAGAAATTGTAAGCCAATTGTTGTCGTTGTTTGTAAGTAGTTCTCTTGAAGAGAAAGCTTGTTTCTCAATCCTTGTCAATCTTTGTCCCAGTTGTACTATAACTATCACTTGACTGGACTGTAATACAATATGGCATATATATGACACATGAGACATGACTTTGACTGGACTTTTTCTCTAAATATAATATTATATTTATGTACAATGAAGATGAAAGTGTTTCTTCTTAATGCTTGAATGGGTTGCATTTTTTTCATTTCAGCGTCCAGAGTGGTTATGTGGAAACTGTATAAATAAAAGACGCCAACGAGTGGGACAATACCCTCCTCAAGGGAACATCTCGTCTGCAGCCGCTCAAGGTCTTCAACAAGGGGGCCAACAGCAGCTACAACAGACACAACAACGGCCTATGGGTCCATACGGCTCACAATTGCAACAACCAATAACTAACCAATCGGTAAGTTCTGAGATCGTTAAATTGCATCATTAAATCTCTCTCTAAACAATAGTGAATGTAATATTTATATAATTTTTAATCAAATATATTAATGGATGAGTTATATATATCATATTGTCTTGGGTAGGTGGACGTAGATGGTGTTCGCCGAGGTAGTGGTGGTTTGGGGATGCAGGGAAGTCCTCAACAGCAATCCGAGCGTGAGTTTGACAAGATTGAGTCTAAAGAAGAGATGATGATGGGTGTAGGGGGCTGGGGCACAGAAACTAAGCACCGTAGACGCCCATCATTTGAGGAGATTTTCTCTCCAGAAAGATCTGAGCAAATTGAAGATGAGCTGCTTCATGAAAGTCCTCCTTTAGATTTAGATTTTAATTATCAATCCGATCCTTCATATCCTGATCATTCCCAATGCATGAGCATCCCTCACACCGCCTCTGCTAGCCAAGCAAAGCCTTCTTTTGTTACTAATACTAAATTGCATAGTCGCTCATTAAGCATTGATATGGCGGAAAAACAAGACAACGTCCTCTCTCCTCCGCATAATGGCTTTGAATATTATCCCGGTGAACAATCTTCTTCAGCTACAACTGCTATGGATGAGGAATTGTCATATCGACGTCAAAGTCAAGATTCTCTTAAATATTCTTCTTCTCATATGTTTGAGATGGAATCACCACCTTCAGGAGTAGGTCCTCCAATGCAAATTCCCCAATTTCAATCCCCTCCACAACAACCACCAATGGATGAGAAAACCTCAGCTCTGATGGAAGAGTTATCTAAATTGCAATCAGCAGTAGATTCCACTCTTAAACGTCAACGCCAAAAACAAGAGACTGACGAGAGAGATGAACGACAATTTTTCAATCCCATACGATCAAGATCCCCATCGCCATCTCCGTCCCCACGAAGTCCTACGACAAGTATGAGTCCAATGCAATCTCCATCAACTTCGCATCATCATTTTCATGAAGGTCAACGAATGGAACAAAAACAGCAACAACCGGAGAATCTCTCACCTGAGTCTCCGGATGTTCCTGGTCCACGTAAAGCAATAGTTCTTAAAGATCATGATCTAGATGATTATAAAAGTTCTAGTGAAGAAGAAGCAGAGAGTGATGATAGCGATGAGACCGCCCGAAGAAAAGGGACAACATCGTCATCAGCTGCTGGTGGTGGTGAGGTCTATTATGATCACAGCCCTGGAGAAGTTTATACAATTCCTGAGGAAGAGGATGAGGGGGGCAGTCCAACTGGAGGGGATCTCGTCACAAGCCTCAAACGTCAAGGTGAGTTCAAGTCCATTCTGCTGCTGGTGGAGTAGTGTCCCTGTCTCCTTATATGAAGACGATGGGGCTACACCACTTTCTATTATTGTACAATGCTTCTTCGGCTTCACTTTTCATATATAAAGAAAGAAAGAAATCAGAATGTGATTTTATTCTGAAATATTTTACACACGTTGATTGCTCTTTCTTTTCACAATGTATTATAATATCAAAGCATAGCATTGAAGTGACGACGACGTCTCAGGAATCATTCATAGTGATTTATTAATTCCCATAGTTCACAAAATATATATAGGTGCAAGATTCCAAAATCAAAAATTTACTGCAATATTTAAATAATTTGAGATTATTTACTTATCCAACTGAGCATCCAATATTTCTACTTAAATGATTTTAGTAGTTAAAAATAGAAATTCAAAGATCACAAAACAAAAGACAGAAGAATAGGCATTGTATTAAATTCTTATTCTCTCATGGGAACCAATTTTTCATCAAAACTATTTCAGTACAGTTCCAAATTAACTTGTTCATATCAGGTGCATTTAATCTCATAATATTTTCCACTATATTTGAATGAGGCCTGAAACTTTTCTAGTCACGTAGGTTGAATTCTATTGAACTTTGCTCTAAAAATAAATTCAAATCCTATAGATTGTACACTATGAATGTAACATATAGCATCCGTCGCATACAATTTCTGTCTCCCACAAAAAACCAATAAAAATATTCTCCAGAGTTTTTCCAGCCGAGGAAGAAATCATGCTAATTTCTTTGCATATTTAAATTTAGTACAGTAAAAAAATTATATAAAATAATATCGGCCTCATGATTTCACAGCATTTGTACAAGAAATCTACAAAGAAAAGCAGCAGAAAGCAGCAGAAATATATTTTTGTTTAAAATTGTTTTATAATAAGCAACCTTTTAGTAAATATATAAATTCTATAATGCTATTTATCATGAAGATGATGATGCTGGCTGACTGGCTAATGACTAATCATATAGCTAACTACTATAAGATGAAAAACACAAGAAAATGTGTGGTTTTCCTTTATCTACTGTATTTTTTTAAATAATACTATAATAATAAGCCATCGTGTCTCTTTTACTTTCTCTCTCTCTCTCTCTATCTTCTCTCGTATATTTCGCTATTTTTAACAATTTCTTGTTGTTTTTTGCACTAAACTATTTCTTGAACGATTTTTGAATCTATTGTCTTTTTAAAACGTATATACCACTACTATATTTCTATAGCAACAGCTGTAGCACAATTAAGCTCATGTAATTCTCGCATCGCATTCATATTTTATGCTACTATTTTTAACTATTACTTGCTCCTATACAGAATGAAATATATGTGAACTACTATATGCATATAACAAAAGTCAATTACCAATAACAGTACAATATTACCATTACACTATATACTCTACTATCATTACGCTACAATTCATTAAGTACCATTAAATACTATATAGCAGTTCCTTTTAACACAGCTATTTACCACTACAATTAAAAAGAAAGAAAGGAACATGAATACATCCAATCAGAACCTGAGCATGTCACAATTTAAATTAACAATAGCATTTACTGGATATGCATACCTATATAGATCGTTTTCATTTCTATAAGAGAGTGCCACTATATATATACTCATATTGTAGTAAGTGAATTAATTACAATATGTCTTCTGTTGAGGAGAAAGAGCTGAAGCATTATTATGGGTAGTCATGCTCCTCCCCAGAGGAAATTGAAAAGCACACTTATCGAACAGAAAAATATCCAATATATAAGCATATACGAGCGTACAATAACAGCAGTAGGAAACTCTAATACTATATAGTTTACAACAATATAAATAAAAAAAGTTCTTTTAAAATGATCTTCCTCCGCCTCTGAGATGATGATGATGACATGGTGACAATGAGGACACTGCATTGACTGCCCAAAAAAGGAAAACTTAATATCGTGATGATTTTATCCTAATTTTGTCTCTCTACTATATATAAAGACCCTTTTTGGTAATTGTCACATGTTATTGTTGTCATTGTCGTCATTTTTATATCTATTTTATCATTATATGCTTTCTCTCTTCTTCTTCCTTTTCAATCTGTTATATATAATGTATGTTCATGTAGTGAGTGAGCTGCATGCTCACACCCACCCGGCTCCCAGCAGCTTTCTCTAATATAAATATATATATACATATTGTATAATGATTGTCGTAAGACCTTTTTCGCCTGCTGCCTCCCACTGGCAAATTGGCTATACTGCTCTCTTATTATTATTACATTAGCATTAGAAACTTAATTGTGTTAATGGAACAGTACAAAAATATATAGGAGTGGGTGTGACATCGACACACCACTCTCATCCACATTTCTGCATAAAAGTGAGACAATTTTCATTTTTATAGATCCTGCTAACATAATGGCTTATCTTATATGCTGTATCTCGTGGCAATGTGGATGAATACGATTGTATTGTAAATGCATGATTTTAAATGTACTTTACTAAATGTCTTTGTGTTTTTCTGTATGTATACATATATATATATATATGTATAAATGTATATATATGTATATTGTATGGGTTCCTTGATTTTGACGTTGTTCTTATATGTTTCATCATAAATATCAAATCATGAAGTTAAGAATTAGCATCTTTTTCCGGTGGAAAAACTCTGGTCACTAAAATAACAGTTCGCAGAATAATAGATTCATAATAGATTCATACTAATAATAATAATTAAGATAATGAACGATTAAATCAGTAAAGAAATCAGATAAGCAAAATATTTCCTACGGTCATGATCCCTTTGTTTGTGTCCGTTGGCAGAAGCAATGATAAGTGTAGCAATTAACAATTGATTTATCCAACAAACCCCATGTATAACTGTATTATGTGTCCCTCACATTGTTCATATGCCTATATATACCTTCATTAATAGTTTTATGAATATATTTAAATAAATGTGAGGCCTTCTTTATTGATTGTTATTTACGTAACATGGGGGATATATGAAATGTCGCAATCAAAAGGGATTTTAATAAGAACTTAAAAAAGATTCAAGCACACACTTGTAAGTATTGCAGGTAAAGACTGTCTAAGAGGAAAGGATGATGACCCAATTTGACCCCCATTGGCATTCGCCCCCATATCGCCCCTATGTCAGACAAAATGTGATATCAAAAATCAACAAAAAGCAAAAAGCAAGTCTCTCTCTCTGATCTGAATCTCTGTGAAACAATCCCATGATTTATCAATGACAGACGCCCATCCCATTTACTTGGAGGCTCTACTTCCCTTGTCCTGTGTGGATTAAAATATAAAACATTTCCAAATCAACTACCACCAAACCATGATACTACTACCAACGGTTTTATCTCAAAGAGGAAAAAGAATGCTAACTCAAGTATCATTTCATTTTTACATATTTTCTTTTCTCTATTTAGTATGACTTGGAGTAAGTATCAGTAGTAGTAAGTAGTAGTAGAAAGTTTAAATTTGGAATGTGGATTTAAAAATGACAAAATGTTGTCTTGTCAGTAGTATAACCAGTAGTAGTTACAATGTATGGTATTTTGGTGACGTATAGTAGATTGGATTGATATTTTTATTTTCTAAATTCATTCGTTTATATTCCAGAGATGCTTTCGCTTCTGCTTCTGCTTAAAACTATAAATCTCGTGAATAATTTTAATAACACAGATATAGTTAATACCTTTAATAAATTATATTCCCTCACTATTCGTTGCCTTCGTGTCCACTTTTATATATGAAATTAACTTTATATATTATTTATAAGTAACGTAAGCTACTTTATGGGAACAACCTGTCTGTCTGCACATATCTCTCAGCGTTCGACTTGAAAAAATTTAATTGCAACTTTTATCAAGTCTTTCGAAAGGTCTTAGATATGACTTTGTTTTGATTACGGTACTTGACCTACAACCTACAGGTCATGTGCATTACCATTTTCAAAGTCAAATATCAAATTTGGTATCGAGCTTACGTTACTTTAATTGCTATGTTCGTCTTACAATCATTCAATAACGATTGTACGATATAACCCTTTCTGAAATTTCCTTCCCTTTCTCCTTATCACGATATCCTTATATGATATTATGAGTTGTGATTCTTGAAGCAGTGCTCCAATTTCTTCTTTCTCTTGATTCCTTTACTTTGAATCATTTTTGGAAAGAAACAATAATTGGTGACATTTTAATCTCAGGGTTAAGTATGGGGCAAGTGATAGTATATATATATATTAAAGGTGTATGATTTATTGTCGAAAAATTTTCAAGTCGAAAAAAAATCATACAAACAAAAAATATGAATGCGGATTTGACAATTCAGTGCGATTTTTAATAGAGGGAGAACATACGGCCTTTTATTGTTGCAATAATTAAAAATATACACTTTTTAGCGACTCCCATACCTCAGCTGAAAAGCAAAAATAAACACTTGTTTTTTATAAATTGCAAATCAATTTTGAAAATTTAATTAAAATTTAAAAGGGGTTGAAATGAGTGGCAGTCAGTCAGTTGTTGGTTTGTATTCATTTTTAAAACACAGAGTGGTCTGATAACAGGTATGGGAGGAATGCAAGGAGGTAATCCTGGTGATCTTGGGGGTCCACGAAGAAGAATGCCTGCACCAAGTGGACCTCAAGGACAAGATATGCTCGGACCCATGGACCCACGACAGCCGTTGAGACCCCAACTTCGACCACAACGTTCCTTGGACAATAGGCTGCCTTCTACTCAGGCCCATATGGATCTATCGACAAATCAGTCGATGGATCAACAGGCCAATATATATGCAACTAATAATAATGTAAATACTCAATCAGTAACTCATTCTGCACTTGGTACCTTGGATAATCAAGGTATGCATCAAGACATGTCCACGTCGTCCATTGGTGTCCATTCATCTAGCCAACCAAATGCTATGATGAATGTCACTACAACCTCATCGTCAGGTACCCAGCAACAGCAGGGTCAACAACTTTCCGACCATTATCAACAACAAAATCAGCAACAACACCCAATTTTTGGTACAGTTAAACAAGTTGGTTCAGAACACCAGCAGCATTCAATGCAGGATCCTATGCAACATGGACTTCTACAATCTCATCAACCACAGGCAAGCTTAAAAATCAAAATTAGTTAATGTAATTTATGGAAAATGTAAAAAAAACATTAATTCTATTTAGATGGGGCAACTTCCTCCTGGTGCTGGTGGTGTTGATCAGCTTCAATCTGGGGTAAATGTAAATGAATGGAATAACGTTAGTGGTCAACAAACCTCTATGCTGGGTCCAACAAGTGCTGGTGTCGCAACTGATTTAATGACATCAACTGGGGTCACTCAGTCATATCAGCTACAGCAGCCTAATTCCTATTCTCAGATTCCGACGTCTTCTGTTCAACCTCCAAATGGTCAACAACAAGGGTTCCAACAAAATTCTCAAGCTTTCCCTCAAAGTTTGCAACAACCTACACCATTACATCCACAACAACAGCAGCAAATTCATGGCACTCACTTTGATAATACCCAGCTCCAAAGTCAACAACAGCCTCAAAATTTAACACAGAACTTTCAAACTACATCTTTACAAACTCAACCCTTAAATGTTGGCAATCAACCACCCCCATTGTCTACAAGCCCTTTACAAGGTAATCAGTTGCAACAATTACAAGCTCAGCAAGCTCAGGCACAACAACTTGCTCAGCAACAATCCTGGCAGAATCAACAAGACTCACAACTTTCAGTCCATTCTCTTTATGATCAATCTGGTCGGCCTGTATCTTCAGCAATTAGCCCTATGACTCAAACACAATCCCATGGACAACAAAAGGGGTCAACAATTCAGCCCCAAGATCCTTATCAACAACAACAAATGCAAATGATGCAACAACAGTATCAGCAGTCCGGTAATCAAGGAATGCAACAACATCAGTTGAGTTCGGTGGCTGGAGGAATGAATGTTCAAGGGTCTGCTGTTCATACGTCTCAAGCTGGAGGACCTGGTGCGAAAGGTGGATCAATTAGTGGTCTTTTAGCAGATTTTAGCAGAGCTCTAGGTAAACTGACGAAGGATTTTACTTATTTTTATGTATAAAAATATAAATTCAAATTGCCGTTGTAGGACTGGGAAGTACTTCTCCAAGACCGTCGCCCTCCGAAGACAAATCTTTAGCATTTTCGGTTACAGGTGGACATAGCCAAGGGCAACCATTATCTCCTTATGATCAGTATCAACCTCAACAACAGCACCCCACAAGTTTACCCCAATCCATTTCTCATCAACATTCTGCCTTTGCTTCAATTCATGATTCTTATCAACGTCAGAACCAACAACTTTCCTATCTGACACAATCCCAACAACCGGGACAATCTATTCCTGCATTTGGTCCAGGTGGTCAACTTCAACAGTCTCAACAGCATTTTGGTTCAAGTCCCTTGGCCTCACAACCTTCATTTCAACAAGTCATGGCACAACAACAGGCCGGTGGTGTCGGCGTCATAGGTACCATATTTTTAATGCATCATTATTAATAGTTTTTGTTCATCATCATATCATAAAGTTTACATGTAAAATGTGAGCATTGAATCTCTTTAAGGAGCTTTGAGTCCTGCCCAGGCTCACATGTATCAACAGCAAATGGCAATTCAGCATCAACAACAGCATATGAAGAAAAGAAGTCGAGGTGGTCAAATGACAACAGGTGACATTAGACGAGACGGTCAACAATCCACGGTGCTAATTGGTGGTCAAGGTTTAGCAGTCACCCCAAGTGGAATGACCATAGGTGCCCTTACACCCGCCGTAGTCACAAGTTTAGGAACTTTTATAGGAGGTGGTCCAACAATCCTTGGAACTCAATTGATTCAACAGCCCATGTCAGGTACACTTGGAGCTTCACAAGGGTTTGGTGGATGTGAGTATTGCATGTGATTCAATAATATTCATATAAATATTTATAACATCTCGTAAATATTGCTTACTAACACTTTTAATGCTAATTTATTGTAATCATTTTTATGTAATTTGTATGTTATGTAGGGACGCCAGTGGGAACACCTCGTAGTGGACGGGAACCACCAGGAGCCGGTGATTCCTCGGATACAATGAGCGAAACGGATTCTCAAAAGTCCTTAAGAATGAGAAGAAAGTTGCCCTGTTTGCCTCCAGAGGAAGCAGCTCCATTGCCTTCAGCTAAGAAGCGTGATAGACATAGATCTCAAGAACATTTACGGTAATAATATATAGATTGCAAACATATATTATTAGGAGACGAGTCTTTAGAGAATTCAAGTGATTGTAATTTAATTTCACAAAAGGTCTATTTCACCATTACGTATGCAAACCTCGGATGGTATGCTGTCTGGGCGTCAATATCCTTTCTCAAGTCTGAGCCTCTCGAGACCAAGTGCCAGTGAAAGTAATCTCAGAAAGATTGCAATGTCCGATCCCGTTCCACGACCCGGTTCTGCCCTCGGCCTCTTACAAGGTTCTTACAATTAATTTTTTATTGATTGGCTTCACTGTGATTGATTAAATGTTTCATTTTGAAATGTAATGTGTATATATACCTATATTATTATATTTCTTTAGCATCCAGTGTCGTGAGCAGCATGGGAGTCAAACCTGAAGTGTATCCTTTAAGTAGCAGCCTATTTTCTACGTCGACAAATTTCCCTGGAATGCAAACTAATATGGGATATGGAACAGACTTGACAACAACGACATCAGTTCTAGCAGGATTATACCCAAGTCATAAGACAGCCAATGACAATTGGAACGCTAATCTTGCTGAGTTAGCAGCATGCTTACCTCCAGATCTAAGACATTTACTAAATAAAGGAACGGGCTCATTGGATCATGAGTTGAGTGGTGTGGGTCTCTCAGGAATTGTATCAGGATTAGGAGAAAGTAGTTTAAATTCAGGAAGTCAATTGCCATCATACATCCGTACATTACGAGAACAGTTGCAAGAAGAAAGACGTCAATTATTATCTGAAGAGAGGAGACGATTAGAACAATTAAGGGAACGAGATCGTGAGCTGGGGGCGAGATTAGATGCAGTGACAAGTCGAGCAGGAAGCGATGGATTGAGGTCAAGGTATTTGAGATTTTCATGATTCTACATTTACTTACTCTCTAGTGGGAGATCAAAACAAGTGGCACAGGCACACACTCACAGCACATTGCACGATGGACAGATTTGTGTTGTTGGAGGAGGGGGGCCCAATTTTTGCTAATAATATTATTATAATATGATGGTGGGTTGGTGATGCAGAGCGGATCTATCTAGGAATGTGGGAATATCGAGGTCAGCGGGTGCAAGTCCTCTTCTAAGTCGGAAGTTGAAGAGTCACCGGCGACAATTATCTGATCCTAAACTTTCCCTTCCGTTTTCACCAATTCAAGAAGACGGGGACAATGAACTTCAGGATTTTGATCGAGTATGAGCTCCTCCTGTGTTCGTATTTGTGTCTGTCTGTGCCCTTTTTCTTTTCTTTGAATGTATTTTGTTTCACTAACAACCCCTCCACAACTCACCTTCACAAACTCCTCTAATCATTCTCTTTTGATTCTATTGATTTCAGGTATCGGCCGACCTATTAAGACACAAGTCATACGAATATGAATCCCTTGAGGACAGTGCACTTCTTCATCATCGATCATCCTCATCAACTACCACTCATCAGCCTCAATTTGATTGGGATCATTCACAGTCTTATTTGGCATCTTCTTGGGCTGCTGCAGGTGGGGTTCTACGTGAAACAGCAATCAATAGCATGGGAAGTGCTAGACCTGAAGATCATCTATCATCTTCAATTCCATCTCGATACTTATCTCGACGTAATAGTGATGGTGAAACATCAATGTCAACATCCCGATTATCAGCTTCCAGCAGAGACAGAAGACATCAAATGCGTAAACATCGTAAATCCCGCTCATGGCACCCTTCGCCATACGTTTCTGAAGAAGAAGAAGAGGAAGAAGAAGATTTACTCAGCAGGGAAGAGAAAAAAGCTCGTATTAAAGCGGAAATTGCACGACGACGTCAACAACTTCAAGAACGTGGAGGAGGACTGCATCATACTGATCTTGGGAGACTTCGTGATGGCAGCAGTGATCATGAGAGACACAGTGTTCTTAAATCTGTAGATCAATTAATCCGAGATCAGTATGGGCGTTATGATTCACCTCAAAGCTATGGAAGTGGTGTCACAAGTGGCACAGGGAGATACCTAATGTATTCATCAAGTGGAGGCATTGGAGGAGAAATAGGGGTTGGTGCAATGAGTGCTGGAGATTTTTCACGGTTTCATCATCACAGTGGTGGTATGGGCGGCATAGTACGTGGTCCAGGAGGAAATATTATCAGTCCTACGGCAAGTGAGGAGGATCGAAGTATAGAGAGAATTGCATCAACATTTCGCAGCAGTGATGAAATGAGAATAGCATCAGCATTTCGTCATCATAATGATGAGTTGTATTATGAAAGACTAGGAGAAATGTCGCCAATGGCCACAGACAGCGAGAGCATGGGTAGTGAGGTAGCTGCAATGCCAATTTTACCTGACATGCCAACAAGGTCACGGAGGTTGCTCGAAGATTTGGGGTCTGCACCCATAGGACTTAACGAGGGTGGTGGTCTTGGAGGCTCTGCAAGCAGCGCCCAGAATATGAAAGGCAAGTATGGTGTGTCAAATCAAGGGCTCGGCCTTTCGTATCGTTCTGTGCTCTGACATTAAACAAAAAGGCATGTCTGTCTATCTATATATCTATCATTCTATCTCTCTTACTTATATATATATATACATTTAAATCTACTTAACTATTAATTAAACTCTGGTCCGGAATGATCTGCTATATACTGTTGTACTATTATTGTATTTCAAAATTATGGCACGTCACACCACCACCATCTGATCATAAACTGTTCAAAGAATCTTACTACTACCTCTTGTCGTAACGTAAGGGTGGGTGGCTCCCTGTGTCTGTGTGTCTTCCGCACAAATTCTTTAATATCAGTCTGATTGTCAGTCTCATTGTTCATTTGCTTGCATCCGAAGGAAACGCAACAGGAACAATATACAATAATTGTCTGTTGTGTTGTAAGGATATATATTTTTCATGTCTTAATGTCAATCGAGAATTCAATTTTTACTAATTGGAAATCCCTCAATTAACTTTTAATTATCTCTCTCTATTAGCAGTTTTCTATCCTATGAAGGATATTTCATTTCTCTATATGTCGTGCTATTTCACTATTTCTCTAAATCTTTTATCCATGTCATTTTTCAAGCCATTTGTTTTTATTTTTTAAACTATTTTGCCGTCATTGTTATTATTATCACACCACAAAACACACCATACTATGCTAGTGTGACCGTATTCGTACTTATTAACTGGAGCTTTATATAGTCAAATTATGTATTACATATATTGATATGGATGAAACTTATATATGGAAAACAAACGCATATCCCTTTCATATTTAAAAGTACATCGTCGTCGTAAAGTAGGCAATAAGTTGTCATTGATGTTATCCGTTTTGAAACCTGTGCATATCCTCCACAGACTATCATATATACCTATAAATATATATGAACGTAATCAACCAACCCTAGTATATATATATATAACAATATATATATATATGAATATTTAAATAGTCCTCTCAGTATAACGTGTGCGTACTTATCTGTCGTGCATTGTGGTCGTCGCATATCGTCGTCACCGTTTTATTGCAGACCGCAGATCTTTTAGAGTGACCTCAATTAAATTTGCGAATTTCTTGACTTATATATTTCGCTATGTAAATAATATCACACTGCTGCTGTGCTCTTGTCTGTCTTCAGCCATCAATCACTACCACCACACACTTATGTTAATTTATAATTATTAATTATTATTATTATCTATGTTATGATTGTCATTATTGTTGTCATACCCTTCCATCCAAGACCCCCTCATTCCCAGCTCCTTAACAACCAGAAATCCTTGATGGGCTCAACAAAAGAAAAGAAAGTTGCATCTTTTTTCTTCCTTTCGTTGAAAAAGTCTCTTCTGGTGAATAGGTGAAAGTCAGCCATATAGGTACATTACTATACATACATATTCATATGAGCATCGTCTTCTTGAGTCTCTTATCTTATTGGACGCGCGGTGTGTGGCACTCTCCTCATCATCTTCTTACATAAGAATACATTCATCACATATTATTATTGAGGAGTACAAGTATCCTTTTGACAAACAGCAAAACATAAATCTAAAAATAAATACACACAATCTTTTGTGCCTTAAAAATTATGTCTGCTGATTTGACTAATTAAATTAATGGAAATCAAGAATAGTATTAATTTATCTCCTTCTTCTATTCAATTGTATTATTATATGGACATTATTATAGGAATTTCGAGCAGTATTTTTCATCAATGTTCATTTTCACATCATTATTATTAAAGAGAAATAAAAGAAATTTCTCTTCAGTCTATATACATAATATTTATAATATATATTATAATTAGATAAATATTGTTGACAAGTTTCATTATACTACCAGTATATATATATATATATATATATATCTCATAGTAGAATATATATTATGTAATGGTTATAATTAATTATGTTGTTGTTGGTACAAATTCATCTGCCAATAAGGTTGCTCTGCCCTTTCTATGATGTGATGAGGAAACCAACCACGTATCATAAATATTATATGCATATATTTAGGTGATCTTTTTTCTCCTCTCTGGTACAACTTAACTATAACTTATCATATCGATTAAGACTTTATTTTCCCACACTCCCCATCATCATTACTTATACGGTGAAAGCTTACTTTCACTTCATTATTAATCCAATATCCTCACACAATGCCGCTAGATGCATAATGCCACACTATCACCACATTTGTTGAGAATGATGATAACATAATAACCACTGCTCTGTACCTTTCTCTGTTGCTTTGGGGGCCGAAGCATTGGAAGTTAGTTTAATATTAGAAGAGAAAGAACGTGTACGTAATACAATTATTATTAGTATATCTCTGAAGATGAAGCTTATTAGGCCGAGAAAATGTTTTCCAGATACCCATGCATACCCATGCACCCCAATCCCTTTCAATTTCATGGTGAAAGTTTCATAAAGTCTTGTAGACTTTTACTTATTGTTAGTTAGAAGTAGATAATCTCCAGTACTAGTTGTAGCATAAGTACTAATACAATAAATCAGGTATATAATAGCTCTCTGTGCTTTTAATTGTAATTACTAATACATTGCTATGGTGCATTTAATGAACAAAAATTCAAAATTCTTCAAGCAAAACAGAGAGAGAGAGATGGGTTTTGGAAATTCCCATGTAGTATGTATTTAGACATGGAACTTAAATATGTCATATGACAGTGACAATTCTAAATTTAAAATCTGACTCTCATCCCCCTCTCATCCCCATTCATCCCACCCCCACTACCCCTCTGGGGGGGGAAGTATCTTAGGGAATAATTAAGTCTTCTCAATCTCTAACCTAAAAGAGATAATAGTTGAAGCAAGAGAAAATTATGACATTACGACACGAATCATGACCACAGCAGAGCTATTATCTTTAACAGGTCAAGTTAGACTGATTCATCTTATCCGAAGGAGCATTCAACCACATAACATACGTATATATACACTCACACATACACCGTCATATTATGTTAATATTGGAAAAGTGTATAAGGAACATGATCATTTGATCTGCGGGTCTCGTGGTGGGCCCTATGTGGTTATGGCCCTAAATTATGCATTAATGGATTATAGTAATAATGCTAACATCTTACCTCCTTCATCTCCTCATCCTATACTACCATTAACTACGGCTAATAATAAATCTGTTTACAATATTAAAACAATAATAATGAAACACTAAGCAAATAATAATCATGTACAGTAAAGTTCGACTAATATTATTTAAGTAAACTACTGTTTAAAGTTAAAGCGTGTACAATTAACAATACAATAATACATATACATACCTATACATACATTATATACAATACATGTACTTGTATCTTTAAATAGTTAATCGTTGTCTTCTCTGGCCTTTTAATGAGCTCGATATAGACTTTATTTGAAAGACGATCAATACACTACGAGTATATTATTATGGCAATGATGAATGTTAAGATTATTTTAATAATTTTCATTTTATATAATGTTTATAGATATAGATAATTATGGTATATATAGGTATACCATACTATTGGGACATACCCCTTTATTATAATGGTTTGCAAAAGTGCAGCCTTTGTTTACTGCATCTTTAGAGATCTATATATAAACAGGGAAAGCGTTTAGATTATTAATAATTGCATACATAATAATATTGAATCCTGTAAGGAAAATTATTTAGAAAAATGTTAAATAATTATTCTTTACAATAGGATTAGGTGAAATCAGTGGGTGAGGTACGATGTAGGGTACAATTATAATATATTTATGGGTATTTATATAATACATGTTGTATTGTCTCCGCTAGATTTGCTGGCCAGGGAGCGGATTTTTATTTTTCATTTTGTAATTTGAACTATAAATTATTATATTTAAGTGTGTGTGTAGTATGTCATTTTGCACAATCAACGACTATATATACTGATATATGCCCATGCTTGTAATAAAACTACATCATCATCATGAATTAATAATTTGAAATTAAATGATGATGAATAAAACTATTAATATATTAATACTAGTGCAAGTATATTTAATTAGTACATGAGCCGTTACTATACTATTATTAGACTATTTACTATATATACATACCTATATAATAAGAAGGATACAATTCTGCTCGAATAATAATAATAAAACAGAAAAAATAATCTTGTTCTCATCGATTTGCTGTTGTCGCGATAATCTCTCTCGATAATATATATATACATATTATTATGCAATTAAATATATGTATGTATTATCAAGAGAATCATGTTTCTTACATATATAAATACGCTAAATAACTGCGCTACAAATATAATATAAGGACAACAATATTTATCTCATAAAATAATGATAATATATACACAGACACATTACTTCTACTACTACTACTATTATATATAGAGAGAAAACTGTGTGTGGGCGTGTTTGTTTTTTTTATGTACGTTAAAAAGTTTTTTCGACGCTTCTCATCCAATAAACTTCTCTGTGATAAAAATGAGAAAAAAATCTCTCATCTCTGATGCTCTTCAAAATTCATTTTTACTCTTGG
>JAQFZB010000209.1:0-21777 GCA_034695165.1 Desoria trispinata
TTCTTAAGAATACTCTCTATCGAACTAATTTTTTTCAAAATTTTGGGTGCTACGTAATTAAAGACTCAAACGTCTAAACCACACCCCTTTGACCTCCCCCCTCCTTAGCGACAAAGTTTCTAAGGGCTTTAAGTACGTTCTACGAGGATTACGACCTGAAATTTTAAGAGTTGTGAATCTTCAAAACCCACGATCAACCACTGATTTATACAATCTTTTACGTAAAGATGATGAGGCTTCACTTTTGGCCAAACGTTTTTCAGATCCATCTTCTCAAGTTTTTTATTCAAATCCGTCTTTATTCAAATCCGTCAAATCACCTACACAATTTAAAAATAATAATAAAACTGATTTGTCTGCTCTTACTGATCGTTTGTCAAAATTGGAATTACAACAAAAACTTGGTCGTCGGAAAAACTATAATAGACCTATCCGAACAGATAATAATCAATCAACTCGTTCCCCCTATTTTCAACAGCAATCTCGTAATTCTTATCCCAGACCAAATAATAATACTTCTTATACACCTCATCGATCTGATCAACAACGACGTTCCCGTCAAGATAACTTCTCCCGTCAACATTCTCGCCCACGATCACCCAATCACCCTCAATTTCAAGGATATAATGGTCATCAAGATTTCCGTTCACATCCTGTTCATTTTGCATCAGATTATTCTCGAGATCGTCGGAATGATAACAATTATCGTGATAGATCTCCTTATAATCGTAGTCCTACTCCTTATCTCAAAGGACTTTCTCAAAGACAACAACCTTTCTCTCAGAAACAAGCAGATTTTAGAAGTCGATCTCGATCTGCAGAAAGCTATGGAACTGCTCGGACATCGGTCAGTTTTCAACGTAATCGAAGCCCGAGCCCACATAATCGATTTCGCTCAAAATCAACTTCTCCTAATCGTCGAGACTCTCTATGTTATAATTGTAACCAGCCTGGTCACTTCAGCAGAGATTGTCCTCAACCCCCTTCTCAAGAATAATCTGTACCCAATTCTCGTTCTAATTCCCCTCATTCTAAATGACAACTTTGCCTCATCAATCTCCGAGACCCCTCACATTTTCCTTTACAAATTTCGGCTATTTTTAATCAGAATAATTATGATATTTTAATTGATACCGGTTCCACTATTAGTATTATCAGCTCTAAAATTATTAACTTTCAAGATTGCAAAATGATATCTACTCCTTTAGCTCTCAAAGGCATAAATTCTGTTATGTTGCATACTGATCTCTATTCCGAGATTGTATTACAAATCCTAAATAATAATTTTTATTTTACATGCTTTGTTTTACCAAATCCTCCTTTTAATATTTTACTCGGAATTGATGCTCTACGAAAGTATAATATGATTATTGATTTAAAGAATTCCATACTTGTTTGTGGGAGTTTCCTTGATGTCCCTCTTCATAATTCTACAGTACTTCTTTTACGTTCTACATTGCCTTGTCTCATGACAACCTTTCCTTTCCAAAAGTTTCCCGTCACGCAATTGCAATCAACTCAATGTTTTCTTCTTCCTCCTAAATTAATTACCGCAGTAACAGTTAGATTTTCGTCTTTAGTTACGAAAACTCATTTTATTCTCTTTCCAAAATTTAAGATGTTGAATCGCCTTGGAATTTTATTACATTTGCTTGAACTTTTACCATCAGTTAATGAATATTCCCTTCTTCTTGAAAATACTAATAACTTTCCAATAATTTTCCCCAATTTAATTAATCTTGCGGTTTTTATTCCACTCTCTCTTGATCCAGAAGATCAATTACCTCCCTTCTTTTCTCTTTCTCTTGATCAAATAGATCAAATGGTAGACCCTAATCTATTGCCTATTAACTTTGTTTCTCTAAAAAATCTTATTAATGAGTATAGTTTTCTTTTTAAGTTTGAAGGCGATATAATTCCGGAATCCAATATTACTTGCCCACCTTTTCGTCTCAAGATCGGCACTGATCCTCATCAATCAAAACCCTATAAATGTTCTCCTATTGAACAAGAAAAAATTGATGAATGCGTAGATGAATTATTACGGCAAGGTGTCATTAAACCTTCTTCATCTCCTTGGAGTCACCCAGTTTTTCTTTTACCCGGAGGTCATAAAAAGGATAAAAAATCTCGCTTTATCTGCGACTTACGCCGTTTAAATTTTTACTTAGAAAAAAATCCTTATCCAATTCATAACGATATTGATTTATTATTAAACCGTTTACGTAACGCTAATTATTTTAGTTCAATTGATTTGAAAATGGGATACAATCAATTTATAAGCTTTCTCCGGCAGATTCTGATCTTTGTTCTTTTATGGTGCTTTCTCCTACTGTCGTCTACCCTTTGGTCTAAACAATGCACCTTCAATATTTCAGGCCACTATGAATCAGTTATTTCATGATATGATTAAGGCTAACGAATGCATCGTATATTTAGATGATATCTGTATTTCTAGTGCCTCTTTTGAGGAACATCTGATCAGTTTGCGAAAGGCAATGAAAAAATTTCATGATCATAACATTTCCTTAAATGGCAAGAAGTGCGAATTTGCTAAACCAGAAATTTTAATTCTCGGCAGATCCGTTTCAAAAAAAGGCATATCTGTCAACAATAATAATGTTAAAGACGTCCTACAAGTTTCTCGACCTAAATGCACTAAGGATGTGCGAAGTTTTTTGGGTTTAGTCAATTATTATCGCAAACATATTAAGAATTTAGCGAAAATTAGTTACCCCTTAACTCAGCTGTTAAAGAATGATTCTATTTTAAATTGGAATATCGAGCATCAAACTGCTTTTGATGAATTAAAGAGAATTCTCACTTCGCCTCCAATTTTAGCTCACTTTCATCCTGGTTTAGAAACTATTATTTATACTGATGCATCTGAATCTTGCTTAGGAGCAGTTTTGTCACAAATTCAAGACTCTAAAGAAGCCGTCATTGCATACGCTTCAAAAAAATTATCAGGCGCTGAAATTAATTATGCTACAGTAGAAAAAGAGTTTTATGCGATTATATTCGCTTTAGAAGCTTTTCATCCTTACATTTTTATGCATCCGATTACCGTTGTTACGGATCACTATCCCTTACGCCATATGCGTTTTACATCTTGTAGAAACAGACGCTTATTGAGATTTGCACTTTCCCTATCTGAATATGATGTTAAATTAATGTATAGGCCTGGACCCCAAAATGGTAATGCTGATGCATTATCTCGATTACCATATGAGGAAATTAAACTGAACCTTCCTAAAGAGTTCGAACCTATTGCAGAGAAGGTCTGCACATTACATTTAGAAGATTTAAATGACTTCCAGAAAAAGGATCCATTTTGTGCCAAAATTAGGGCGAGCTTAAATAATAATAAATCATTGGACATGCCATATTCCATTATCAATGGATTATTAATGAATATTTCTAGAGGATATCCTAGAGTGGTAATTCCTAAACATTTACGTCATTCCGTAATGACTCAGTATCATTCCTCTGAACTAGCCATGCATAGAGGAAAACAAGTCTTTTATTTGGCCCTAAGTAATAAATATTTTTGGCCAAATATGAAAACAGATGCGATGAATTTTGTCCGCACCTGTCATCAATGCCAAACAGCTAAAGACCCTACCCGACTTAAACAGGGGACCTTACGTCCATTAACTATCTTACCGATTCCATTTTATGCTCTCCAAATGGATTTTACAGGTCCTATGCATAGAGCTACAATTTCTGGCAATAAATACCTACTAACTGCTACGTGTGTATTTAGCAAATATTTGGAATTAGAATCAACTCCTGATATGATAGGAGCAACTGTCATTAAATTTTTGAAGGATAGAATTTTTTCTTCCCATGGTTTTCCTAAATATATAATCACCGATAGAGGTGCAAATTTTATGTCCGAGGCAGTATTAACTTTTCTGTCTAAATGGCAAGTACAACACAGGTTGTCATCAGGTTTTCGTCCTCAAACACAAGGACAAATAGAGCGTTACAATAGAACTATTAAACAATCTTTAAGGGCTTATTTAAACCTTGATTATCATGATCGATGGGATGACACTATTCATTTCCTAA
Organism: Desoria trispinata; assembly: GCA_034695165.1. Lineage (NCBI taxonomy): Eukaryota > Metazoa > Arthropoda > Collembola > Entomobryomorpha > Isotomidae > Desoria > Desoria trispinata. The sequence continues at coordinate 4,075 of JAQFZB010000209.1, forward strand.
AATATTCAGTAAACAATATCTATCATGTCACTACTCGTTCAACAGCTTTTGAACTAGTTTATGGACTCAAACCTATGGATCTTATGGATCATAATTTACCCTATTTACCTTATGAAACTAGGATAACCCAATTAAAGAAACTCCAACAATTGCGACTAAGTGTACAATTAATCATATCAGAAGCTAACTGCAAAAGAAAACTACGATACGATTTAGGACAAACTGATCCTACTTATCAAATCTCTGATATAATATTATTCCATGTACCCTCCATCCCTATAGGTGCCAATTCAAAATTAATCCATAAATGGAAAGGTCCATTTATCGTATTAGAAAAGATTAATAATCTAAATTATAAAATTCAAAGACTTTCTACTGGGAAATGTCAAGTCGCCCATGTTGCTCGTATGAAACTTTATCATGGAGAATGGGAATTTTCGGACGAAGATACTCATCCAGAAAACTGGAAAGATATTACCCACACATTTTTAATGTCTGTTAAAAACAATGATAATGTAGAATTTTTACACTCTCTTCAACCTTTAGAACAAAAAGAACTTCCCCAGAGTGGATCCCTTACCTTTTAAAATCATTTGCAATTTTGTGTAGTCACTCCTTCAGATGAGCTGATTGATTTTGAATTTTACTTACAAACTAAATTAAACTCTTGTTTTGTCTTATTAACTTCAGATAAAATCGACTTTCTTCTTTTTGGCAACAATTTCCCAACTTATCCAAACAATATAAATTATCTGACTTATTCCAAGATGCCAATCTTTTAATCAAAGAACTAACTGTCTCTTGTTCCAGACAACCACTATATTTAACTATCTGCTCCATTTATAAACCTTCATCACAGTGTACTAGTGATTTTGCTCATTATCTGGATTTACTTTCCAACTATTTACCCCTTACTTCTGAATATCAAATTCTTTTATTCTCAGTGCAAGAAACCTTCATCACATCGGTGGTCATCGGCCTTCTGTTCATTAAATTTCTTTGGAATCAACCTTATCGTGAACTCCCAATTCATCAAATGCTTAAGACATTTTCTACAATCTACGGTTATAGTGTTACAAAACATGATTTAGAACTGTTACTTCAATTGAGTCTTTTAGATAGAGAAACCATTATTCCTTCTACGAATCAAGATCCAATCGAACTATCTGAATTCTATGAAGAGGATTCTTCTGATGATGAAGTTCCTATTTCAATCCGTGAATCCCTAACTCCATTTAAATCTGATAGTACATTAAATACACCAGTTGAATCTATACCAATTCACCCTCCTCCAAACACGCCAGCAGATATACCCGATAACGAATTACCTTTTCAATTAGAAGTTGCTGCACGCAACAATTCCCGTCCCAATCCACCATCTGTTATTTCTCCTCCACGTACTCGCTCAGGTCGATCCATAAATCCACCTCAACGTTATGGAGATTTTCAATACTATTAACTTACAATTATTCAATATTCTAATTAATAGTGTGCTTCGCTTTTCTAACTTTTTTTTCTCTCAAATTCTTTTTCTTAAAGGAAATGGCTATTTCAAACGCACATCAGTGTTTCACCCTCTCCCTATTCTTCCTTCTTCATACAACTCAAGCACTTAATATTCCAACTAAAGTGGTTACAGGAGCATATCCTAGGATCGTAAATCAAGCCATTGTATATGACTCGTCTGTTGTTATGACATATCGTTACCCTTATTTACACCCACCAAAACGTACCACTTTACAAAATCTACGAAATTGTACTGATCCCACTGGACATTTCTGCGCTGTTGCACAACAACTTTCTCTCAGCATTGATGAATTGTATTCATCTCTAAAACTTGAGTATGGAGGATTACGTACTGGTCACTTTAAATTTGCAGACCCTTTAACACCTGAATTGGATAACAGCACCATTCTTTCCAACATACCCTATCGATTCCATGCCGATCCTATTTCTTCTTTATCGTCCTCTAAAGATCTCACAGAATTCACAACGCCCCATAAATATCCTACACGTGCTAAGCGCGGATTACTTGATGGGATTGGAGAATTCTCTGAATTTTGTTGTGGATTCATTGGCAAAAATACATTTGAACATCTCCGACTAGATGAAAAAGCTGATCGTGAATTACTTGACCGTTTACGTTACGACATCGTTGAGGAACATCAAGATGTTGTCTCTCTTTTTAATAAAACCTCTTATCTTGCCGCAAACATCAAAGGATCTTTGGAATCAGTTACCGAAAACATGAAAAAGACACATGAATTGATGAATACCTTGATCTCTTATTCGTCTTTAGAACCAGCTTTTATCAGTTTTTTAGAACTTTCCTATCTTGTTCAGTACGCTAGACATATTGATATGGCTTATCAAGCATTAACATCTTGTCAACAAAACCGAAGAATACCACGTTGGATAATCAGTGACGATATATTAATTCTTTCCTTATACCAACTCAAAATCAATCTTCATCGCCACAACAGAGATTTAGCCATTCCCCAATCACATTTAAATGCTTATTATAATCTTCCCTTAGTTGAATGCTATCAAGCTGGTGACCTTCTTACTATCATGATAAGAGTTCCTATCCGTGATCTTGGATCAACTCCGCTTTTTTATGATTTAAAACCAATTCCATCCGAGCATGGGGGTGATATTTGCTACATACAAGACATTCCCAGATTTGCAATTGCAACCCGACAAGCCGTATATCCCATATCACCTGATGATGAGCGAAACTGTAATCCTTTTGTTTAAAACCTATGCTACGTTCCTTTCATTCGTAATCCTAAACCATTTAACAAATGCTTATTAGCAATCATTAATGGAGGACCAAGTAAAATCTTCAATGAATGTAAATTTGACTGTCATCCAGCTACAGATACTATCATCACTTCTCTGACAACACAGGATATCATACTAACCTACCCTCCGATCAATAGTACAGTATCATGCGGAAAGGACATCATAACGTTAAATCAATTTCATGTAAACTCAGCCTTATTGCTAAATCTTCCTTGCAATTGCACTCTCCATCTACCACTCATTGGAACCATTACACCCCCTTATCCCTGCGGATCACAATATCAAAACTTCACAGCTACCCGTATACTCCCGGCTAGATGGACATCTTTAGATATTCAAATTCCTTCATCTTTGACCATCAATAACGATACCATTCATTATGAATTTGATGAAATATTTTCCCCTTATTGGAAATCTTTGTCCAATGATTCCTTTAATTTACCTACACACCATATTCTAGACTCACTTCCCTTTACACCTGACGCACTTACTTCCCCCTATACTATTATTTTAATTTTTTGTTGGAATTTTATTTTGTCTATTTCTGTTGGATATTTAGCTCATAAACTATTTAAATTCTCTACACCTCTCTCAACCTCATCAGTTTTATTTACGAGACTTTCCTCTGTCGACTCTATAACAGACATGGAAGTCGTTTGTCATCTACCTGTATTAGTTGAATCCCTCCTATATTTTCACCTTCTCCTTATACTTTTTATCTCCATTCGACATTATTTTCATCTCGTAAAGAAATGCGCACGTGATCCACCGCATTTTCGTTTTCTTCCTACCCGGTTCCATACTACAGCCCAAAATATGAACTCCAGCGGTTTCCATGGCTCTGCGGATTTAACACGACAATCAGATCAACCAGCATTTCAATCCGATTTACCCCTTGCTGCTTCTGGACGACCACCCATTTTTGAACGCATACATAATTTTATTCGATACACACCATCAGAACGACACCCATATGGAGACCACATATCAGTATCATCCCTTCCTCAAATATCAACCCCTCATCTTCAAATTCGTGGCTCACGTCAACAATCCCCTGTTGTTACACGTTCCACTCGTCATTCTCATCAAACCGCCCCCCATCTTCTCGATTAAAAGCTTCTCTTATAGTATCATTTTCACCGTTTTTAGACTTTCTCTGACTATCTATACCTTCTCCTTTTCTTCCACTTTCACTCAGTTAAATTTCTACCCCTGTTCATTAAACAACTTCCTTTCTATCATTCAAATCACACACCGGTTTCTCCCACGACTTCTTTATCCATCCTTCTCATCATGCCTGAAACTTTTCCGGTTGATTCATTTATCCCAACTAATAAAATTATTCGTCATCGTGACAGTAACTTTAATTACATAACCCTCAAACAACACGTCGTCAAATACATCTCATTTTTTCGTCTCCTTATTGGTATGGCTGACCATCCACACTTTGGTCTCTTCCCTTCCTTTATGCAAATATATCAGATATCTCTGGGTGATCTCAACCACTATTCCAAACAAGATCTTGACCGTATGTTTTCACAACACACTTACTTTACTCAGAAAGATGTCACAGACTTAAAGATCTCTCGGGCATTGTTCGTGCCCTGCCTTAATAAAGCCAGCAAATCTGCTCATCTTTCTCGCCTAACTATGGAATTCTTGGAATACTCTTACTCCTTATACCGAATTTTTTTTTACAACTGGCTTTGATGTTCCTTCAATTCTAATTACTTACAAACAAATTCCATTTGATCATTTCAAATCTGTATTACTACCATCATTGGAGAACTTATCTCGGAATGCTATCTTCAACCTTCTAAGAACAGAACTCCACCAACGAAGCTATCATTCATGCTATAAATTCTGCAATTACATCATCAGTTCAGTTGACCCAAAAGTTAAATTTTATCCCATTTCCCGTCATCTCTTGATCCTCTTCTTGGACCAACTTTTTGAACTACGAGATCATCAACAACTCAAAACATCCTGTTCCATAGAACAGTTTCAACAAGTGTTCTATCCTCTAGTTCCGACAGTGATCCCAATTTGTCATCCCCAGGAAGACTTATCTGTTTTAATTACTAAATTTATCCCTTTACCTGCTCCAGATTTCAATATGATGTATAGTAAATCCGATTTTATTCAATCCGAATATCAAGTACGTCGTTTGTTATTCAACTTTAGGGACATGGCTCGGTTATTAAAACATCATATTGTCCTAAAGAAGTGTACTCCGACACCATGTGGCAGTCTATTTTCACAATATAAGATTCCAAAAATTACATCTTCATCTTCAAAATCAAAAACAAAAAGATCGCAATCGACTATTCCACCCCTAATTTGTCCAAAATCATCGACCTCAAAGCCTGCAACGTCATCAATCACTTTTGATAATTCAGCTCCATTAAACTCCGTTTCTCTCTCTCTGCTAATTCCACATCAACAGACAACTCTATTCCACCACAAATTGTTCCAGTTGTCCACCCAAAAATTAGAAATACAGCTTTCATTTCAACTTGCGTCATGTTGCCCTGACACTCCTCTCCCTGTTTATATGTGTCATATTTCGGATATAAATCAAATTCCCACTGACTCTTCACCTTCTTCTGATCAAAACATAACATCGGTTTTGAATATACCAGATCCTCAGGTCACCCTTTATTTTCCCATTCCAATGACCCTTTTTTATTTGAAGCTTTCAACACTCAGTCTACAACAACGATTCCACCTTTTACAACTAATACTATTCCAACATCTGAAACATGCTCCACAAACGAAGACAACTTCGACAACGTTTTTGACGCCTGTGTCGAATCGGACTCTTCAAGTTTGGCGGATTTTAACCTTGATCTGGACCTCATCACTGAAATTCTTAATCAGGATCCTTTTACCATCGGTCTTAACTTGGACTAATTATAATGCATTTCCTTCTTTATTTTACTGCTGTAAATTCTAGACTATTTTTAATACTTATTTCTCTCTATCGTATCACTAATGTATTTAATCATGACCCTTGTATTATATTATGCACTGTTAACAAAAAGATGAAAACTAATTATCGATTATTGTTTACCTCTAACCCATGTTTGTCTAAGTAGTCATAATGCAATGTCTCTGCCATGTTTGCGTTTATATTCTTGATTATGGCGCGGTACTGTATTCCTACATTTGTAAACATAAATCTCTGTGCATGTAAAAAAAAACAAATTACTTCCATTACTTTTATTACTTAAATTTTCAAATGTAAATAACAGCACCTTGTATCCCTGCCCCCATTGCTGAATGTCATTAAGATATACCATTTTAATTTTTATTCCTTACCCTCTAGTTCTAAATATTATTACCCTAATATTACTAATTTAGATAATAACAAACTACTTGCCAAATTAATAGCATCAATACACCCCAGCTTCGCCCACCGCTCATTATTAGATTGCACAGATCACATCCTATCTCTATGATCTCTTTACTTCCTACACTTAGCGTAGATTAATAACAGGCACGTGTTCGTGCAACCCAAAATAAAGATAAAAAAAAGAAACGAAAATTCAAATATAAAAAAAATAAATGTTTTTCCACTTTCTCTTAAATAGCAATTTTTAGATTATACTATATATATATATATATATATATATATATAGCATTCACATTTTCCGCCATTAACTCAATTAGTTTCCACTTGTTCTTTTACTATCAGATTTAGCAGCACATACCCCTTTCAACCATAACACTTGTCTTGACAATTTCACCTATTCTTTTACCTTTACATAATTTAATTTAGCTCTTCACAGAACCTTTAAATTTACTTCCTTTCACATACATTTCACATTTTCTACTACAATCTTAGTCTCTTTCCTAATAAAAAAATAAACATAAATTACTTCAAACCACATCTAAAAACAAAAAAAAACATTAAATAAAATTTTAAATCAAAAGAAATGAACGCAAATTGTAACGCTATCTATAATTGCCTCTTTGACTCCTTCTTTTTCCTGGATAAATCCTTTAATCATTATTTTAATTCCATACACTTACGATAAATTATGTGTAAAAAAAATTCATTAACATTGTATTTCAATTCTTCATGTACTTATTCAATTACCTTCGTGTTACGTTATGTAAAACAAATTTATTCATTCATTCATTATTGACATTGTTCTCAACTTTAATATTCTAATACTCTAATACTGTTCCAACATCCTTTAAATTTCTTTAATGCATATGCAATGATAACCTTCTTCATCTTCTTTAAAAATTGGTAATCAGAGCTTTCCAATTAATTACTTGGAACTAATTTATTTATAATTAATTACCATTTTTCAAGTGATTAAACTTGGGTAATTAAAATTAATTCGGAAATCTGATACTAATTATAATTACTAATTAATTAGCTTCTAGCACTTACAACCTATTAGCTAATTCCACCAAATAAATACTTCACAGTTCAATGAGATACTGTTTAATTATTCATTAAATAATTTAATTTTTTTTTAAATTTAATTACTACTCAAAACATAATTTTATTCAAAAATTTTCGAACCAATTACTAATTAAATAGATTTTCAACTAATCGTAAAGCCTAGTTGTAATACACGAATACACCTATACGATCTCTTTGATTTATTTGCTTGAAATTTTTCCATGTCATTCACAACGTTATGGCATAATACATAATAATTCCAATGGCATCTGTATTATAAATAATATTAATAGGATCACAATCTTATAAGTGTTGCAATAAGCAGATTTTCTTTTCTGCAATAGGATCAAATTTTTTTTTACCATTCAATCATCAATTTACTAACAAACTCAGAAACCTTTTTCACTTATTTCTTGTTCATTATGCTTTTTGGGTGTTTAGTATATACTGTTTAGTGTGATGTGTCACATAAAAAAAACAAAAACCCTTCTATCTCTTATATTAGGATACATGATATGACATGATACGGGTGACGATAACGATTGAATTGATGATTAGTTTTTTTTGTTTGGTGGTTATTATGGTGATTATTATGTCTGTTAGTTTGCTTTGATTGACAGACATGTAATATAGAGCAGAGAAAACGCATGACGAGACTAAATTACCCTTAAACTACAATTAACAATACAATCTATTAAAAGTAAAAGCAAACAGAAAAGAAGCTGATACACATTTTATAATACGACTTATAAGCAATTTCAATCTTTCTCCTATTTTTATTAATACACTCGTCATTCAACAAGTTTTTTCTTCCTTCCCATTCCATCATATTCTCTATATTATTCTCTATAAAGGATGTCATGTATATATATCTTTCACCTTCATACTTATAATCGAGCTTCATGCAAGGTAAAATATTAAAATTAACGCTTATCTTCAGAAAGACCAATATAAAATCAGAAGTAAAAGGTAATTCCTCTTATCATCAGGAGCATAGCGAAATTATAAATTAAAAGTAAATGATATTCACATTCACAGTGTTTTTATCCTGTATATTGTATCTCTCATATTGAATCTCATCACTCGTTAATTCTAATTGTGTGTTTGCAAGTGGATGACAATGACTGTCTGTCCTATATTTTAAATTAAATTGGATCCGAATTGCACCTTTTATCTTTTCTATATACCCTGATCTCATCTCATCTATATGCTTATATTTCATGAGTAGGGCAAATACTATAATACCTTAACCTACTATAATGATCATGCAGATAGGTTAATTTAGACATTTGGTTTGGTGGTGTGATGCCTATAAAATAAAAAAATAATAACACTTGAAAACTGAGACATTTTCATCTATTAACTACCGATTTTGAACATATTGTATTCGGACTAATTAATTAAGATAAAAAAATGAGGGGAATCCGATCAGTTATAATCCTGTCCCATCCTATCTAGTATCTTCTGGTTGAACATTTTCATCTTCATATAACCACCATATAGAACATAGAACCCACCCATGACATAGATTACATTAGCATGTTATGTTTCTGCCATTCATTGTCTTTAGTATCCAATTACAAAAATTTTAGTATTAATTAGGTCAGGTCAATCATGTCAATCTCAAGATTTTATACTTCAAATAAAAAACTTCAAATGTTAAACGTTAAACTAATAAACGTGACATCCGTAAGGACTCTTTTCTTATCATTCTGCTAAATCTATCCATCACCCTGAACATATTCAAATTACCATTGCAATAATTTAACTAGACATTATTATTACCGATTTAACGATATTCACACACCACACTGCATACAATAACTGCGAGGTAAAAAAAAACCTTTCCTTTATTCATTTTCTTTATTGTCAGCTGCAGATGTCCATTTGTCCTTAAAGGTCTCGTATTGTATTACAATACATATCGTAATTTTTAAGTTATTGCTGTGAACGCTTCATCTGATAAAATCAATTCTAAACTATTATCATCAATTAAAAAACAATCCTCTTACAAATAAAGGAAGCAAAAGGTTCTGATTCTGAAGAAATTGAAGCCACCTGAATATTTCCGAAGTTAATAATCTTAAATCCTAAAGATTTCCTTGTCAACTAGAATTATTAAAACTGTGTTAAACGAGATTTTACAAATACATCGGATGAATTTGAGAGTAATTCCTGAGATTTAAGCGAGCAATCGAAGTAGGGTGGAGTGTAATAATGAGATTGAAAATGGTTTGCTGAATTGTCATTCGGTCCTTATAAATAAAAGTAAGTAAACGGTATAATTTAATATAGCAGGATGAGAGGAGATATGTAAAGCAACAAAATTTTTATTTGTCACTGATAAAAAAAACAACAAATGTGAATATACAAAGTATTGGAAATTAGACTCTATAGTTAGAACTATGATCTGGCACATATTATTATTCCATTAAATCTTCATTTAACCAGACAGAGCGAGAGAAACAAAGGGGAGTGAAAAAGATGATTCTTTTTAGTAGGTTAAGTATTAATAGAATTAAATTTAAAAGATGGAAGTGAAATCAAAGACGCTTCCTTTAATTGCATCTATAGATCAGATCCACTTCTCTGGTATTTCTCTCCTGCCAAAAGCCATACCACTGTGATGCCACTACTACTACTCCCATGAATTTCATTAACTTTCGCTCTTTTCTTTTTCTTCTTCTCCTTCACTAGAGATAATCGAGTGTCTAGGCTCCAGAATTGAATTGAGCTCTTCGAGTATTGTTGAGGTCCCAAGTAACTACCCGTCGCAAGATCCCTCATCTTAATTTTGTGACCGTCGTGTAAAACCAAACTTATGTAATTATGATGAGTCAAAATAGTCCCGTTCCCCAAAAGTAATGTTTCTGAACTGACTATCCCCAAACTGATGTGTAGGACAATTAAAACACAGTAAAATTCCGATATTATTAATCGTACAAAAACTACTGATTTATTTTAATTCCGAATATGACAAGAGGAATATTATTCACTTGACTTCTTGACATCAATACACACTCAGATCTAGATTAAGACTCAAACTACAATTTTACTTCAACTCAAATTACAACTACAATGACTGCATGGCTTTACTACGTGGCACTTTTGCACACGAAACCTCTGACATTGAACTTTGAAAGGACTAATTGAATTAAGGGGCGTATTTCTTTAAATACAAAACTTAAAGACGCCAACCATTACAAAATTATCATAATGAGATAAGAAAGATCAGTACAAAATATAAAATAATTCTAATGCTTTCTTCAAGTATGTATCATACTTAATGCCTAAAAGGACATACAAATGGAGCCTTGTTACGGAGATGGTTAAATATTGATAAAAGAATTTAAAACTTAAGTGGTGATTGAGTAAGATAAGTTTATTAATGAACATTGCGTGTATATCTCTCTGTACCAAAGGCCAGCTGTTGAATGGAGGTTTGCTGGAAAAGAAGAGACATCCTCAATAGTACATTAATTAAAAAGCTCCCGAAAACTTGAATTCTGTTAGGTTGCGTTAATATTGAGTGCCTGCATTTATATTGCTATATCGCAGTATGTGTATTTGTGTATTAGTACGCACTATTAGTTTAGTGTGTGAAGAAGACCCACACGCATTTCACATTTACTTCAAAAACTAAGCTGGAAGGTTGGATCTGTTTTGTGGACAGAAAATGTCTAAATTTTACAACCCCTTACAATACGAACGACATCTGACTACATTTTGTACCTTTTATTTCTGTGAACTGCCCTGAACTATTTCCCATCCTTGAGATTACACCTATATTACAATATTATTATAAAAAAAACATATAAGAATCCATTTAACAATAATACGAAATGATAACAATTATATCACAATGGTTTTATCACAAGACTCTATAAAATTTCCTATCTTAAGGCAAACACGTAATTTTCAATATTAAAACATCACTCTTATATATATATATATATTGAACTACGGCAGGTTGAAAACTTATAAAGGTAAAAGAAAAAGAGAAACTGTTTCTAGTTTATCTAAGATAACATTATGTTTTAACAGAGTGACATAAATCATGCTCACGATACTACTAAAAGAACAGACAAATAAAGGACGAGACACAATATAGACTGAACACTCCATAATAAATAACTTCATCCTTCTTTCAGTTTTATTACACTCTTGAAATTTTATCCAGCATCAATCCAGTCTTTTATTTATCTACTTATTGACAACACCTCGATCCGATTCAGTTAATGTCGATTTTGTTTTGGGTTGAATTGATTTGGTCGTTAACTATTAATGCCTGTTACTACGGGTTTTAATATTTATTTTGGATTTACATACTAGTTTTTGGCACTAGAAAATCTAAAACAGCATCACTGATAAGTAATCTCGTGTTCCAGTTATTAAAAGCAAAACAAAACCATAATCATTTCAACCAATATTTTAATTTTACTCCTTGGCATCAGTCATTCATACTTCTATTACAATTAAGCAATGTCATGTAATATAAGAGTACAGATTACTAAACATTCTTAGTCAATTGTAGCATGCATTTCATGTGTAGCCGGCAAAAGTCTGTCGTTCATTGAATTATTCAGCAAAAAAAAAGATTTTTCCATTTCACTTCTACCTCTAATATAATAATAGTTTGTTACTTATAGAATCTATAGTTGACATTATAGCATACGTATACAGATAAAATTGTTGGTATATTATCGACTTGGATAATTCATGAACTCACACTTGCACACTCCTCAATTTCAATAACAGAAAATAGATTTACAGAACATTTACACAGTGTAGAAATAGAACTAATTCCTATGTTTTGACCAATACTTTAACGGGTTTTCACCGGAATCCATTTCCCAATTTAACTGAAGATTAAAAGCAATTTTATTTATAAATTATAATAAATTTTCAATAGATTTACAGCCTGGATGATCTGATGAATTCTATTTGACGAGTGCAGGGTATTCACGAATTAATTCGTAGTGTTAAATACAAGTTTTAAATTCCACTGGCTTGTGTCATATTAAAATGGTTCATCATTTCTAAAATCGAAATAGTAAATTACATAGCTTTTGAAGACAGTTTTTATTACATTGTAGTCATCCTATTGGAATTGTAAGCAACAAGTATTGGATTCTCCTCTACAATACTATTTGGGGAATGCAGCAGCATTTCGATTGACATTAAATGGAGAGGGCTATAAGAAAATGGTGTGCAGTTAGTATATTTAGTATATGTCGACAACGAGAAATGTTGGCGGCTGACTTCATTTTCTGTGTCAAAAGACCAACAACCTACCAAAGTCAGATTAACCAACATTTTAGCACAGAAAGCGAACGGATTTTTACTTTTACTTTCCTTGTTACGTATCCATACATATTAATAGAATAGTTAGCATGCATTTAAATAAAAATTTCAATTTTAGTGACCATACAAAAAACAAAATATATTTTGACAACTTAAGTTAATAATTACAGATTGGATTAAAAAGTGGAAATGATGATGAGCTCCGTTTATTGTTCGGAAATGTTAATTAAATCTAATTTGCCATATAATTTAATTAATTAAACTCTATTTTCCCAGAATCTTTAATTTAAGATTCCACATTTTAGGTTGTCATTTAAAAGATTGCATCCCTTATTTGGTCATGTTGCAATGGCGCCTCTATAATACATGCATTATTCTACATTATATTGAAAACAGTAACAGATAATTTACTTGAGATACGTTTTTAGCCCAGTACTCATTGAAGAGATCAGCTAAAATATATAACAATGATAATCCGATAAGAAGTTTTTACTCTCATGTCTTACTTATGATAACTTACTCAGTGGACTCTTTTAGACACATTAATTGGGAGTTGGAATAATCACCAATGCGATTGTAATTATTATCCAAGATGTTCTTATATTACATTGTTCTCTCAACTCAATCAGAATTGAATTCTCAAATTCATATAGAAGAAGGACGCTTCTATTATTTCTTTTGATTGTTAACGTAGACGCATAAGTAATATATTTAGTATTAACTGGAGATGGAAATAAATGGCAAACAGCTGTAAGCGGATGAGATATAAATAAACTTGAGAAGTTACCAGGATTTAATATACATTTTAAATTTATTTTTAGTCATTAATGACGTCATAGACGAAGTGGTCAAAACTGTTGTCTATTTTAATATTTACATTTCATTAACGTTATTCGATTTCATCCGTTAAATTCATTATAAATATTAAAATAGTCCAGTAAAATCCCAATCAGAAGCATTTATCAAATTTTTGTTTATTATTATAACTGGACCTATTATAAAGGATACTATTCATTATGAGCTATAGTAAAACATTATACACCCCCCCCCTTATAAATACAGACGTCATTAACTTAGATATTACATTCGTGCCACCTAAAATACATATTCAATTCATAATTACAGACTCAATTATTTTATTTTTTAACGATATTTTTTAACGTAACTTTTAATATGAAGATAATTTCTTCTTAACATCATAATTCATTCATCATATCATTCTCCATAATTTTACTTTCTCCCGACCTTTCATTGGCACCTCTGAGATAAGGCTGCTATCTGATGTATCCTCTGCCATTCTCCTTCCCTGCTAAAATTATTTTACAATTAATAAAGAAGAAACAAATTTTTTCTTCTTCTTCCTCCTTTTCTTTTAGAATAAGCATTTAATCTATTCCGATCTGCTACAATATTAATGGTTCTAGATGTTACCTTATCATCTGCCCGTTTAAGATACTCCTTTATCTTTACAGGGCACCTCATATCGGTGGCTCTCTCCCACGAATCTTCCCATCTCACACGATAGTCAGTTTTTCCGTTAACTATCTTATGATCAACGATTTTTTTCACATCCCATTCTCGATTTTTAAGTTCATTATCCTCGTCTAATTGTTCACTTTCTCTACTTTTTATCTTCTCTTTTCCTTTTACTATAACACTAGAAAAGTATTCAATTTTGTCCTCCTTATAATTACAATCTTTTCCTGTTCTAATACTGACCCCTTCTAAACTTTCGCTTTCATCATCTGCATAATTAAAATCAGTTCCTTTTTTACTGTTTCTTGGGAATTTCTTACAAATTCTTAATATAATCCTTTCGTTTTCACAAAAATTAGACTTTTCCATTTTTGTTTACAAAGAAGGAAACACACACGTTCTCTCACTTCTATAATTTTTTCGAAACTGACAACATTTTTCATAACTTGCATATTTCTTCCTTTTTTTTTCAACAAGGGGTGTTGCATACCTTTTCTTTTGTTGGCTGTTTGGCTCCAGACAGCTAATGGACCCTTTTCGTCCTTTATCTTACGATACATCTTTCTATCAATATTTCCTTTAAAAAAAAATATTTATTGACATCTACGATGTCATTTTCTAGCAGGAAGAGGAGATGTAACAGACCCATATTATAGTCTGTATTCTTACATGTAATATTATGTATCTTCTATACTATGAATGTCTAATCTTATAATACGCATGTTTAAATATACGTATAAAAGCTATGTCATCAGTCTACTGGGGGTTCTTGGAACCCCAGAGACATTCCAGAGAAGTCCTCTTTAATAAAGCTTTTAAATGAGATCCTAATCTAACACGCTCTTTATTTATCATACGCGATCCCCTTTAACAAAGGCTTACCTCAAAAGTAGCCTTCGTTACATTTCCAACTAATAATTCTGCTACTCATTCTTATTCTTGTCTAAAGGACCCTATTTGATTTCTCTTTGTGATTTGGCTAATACACATGGAAATAATCAAAAGAAGCAGAAAAATGATGGGCTAAGAAATTCTGAACAAATTTAGGTCATAAATTGTTCTCTAATAGCTCAAGAATGCGTCAACCGATTTTCATGAAATTTTGCACACTTGTTTATAAAAGAAAATGAAAGATCGATGACACACTGTAAAATGCCCTATGGGCAATGTTCATTTATTCCAGTGGGCAAACTTCGGGGATTTTTCTTCATAATACACTTATCTATGGTCTTTAGATGACCTTAGATCAAACCCCAAGGGGCCACCCCCCTGGGACCGTATTCAAAGCAAAGGGTAAAAAATTCGGTTACTTTTACCCTAGGGGTTACCCGATTTTTAACCCCTATTCAGAGCTTTTAACCCTACCCCAACAAATTAGGGTAGAGTTAAATTCAGAGTTACCCCATAATTTACCAAAATGCTCCGCGAAATTCAAAAATTTCACATATTTAAATGAAATAAATAACTTATAAAATCAAATTACTTAATAAATTAAATATTTATTTCATTCTTTATCAAGTCAATCTTTTGAAAATGATAGTAAAGAAATACAAATGAAATAAAAATTTTTTTAGAAATTAATACAAATGAAATTAAAATTTAATGAATTAATAGATTGATAAGAATAATAGAATTAATAGATAGTAAGACTTTTTTACAAAAAGTAATTATAAATAATAAATAAACAAAACTATTAATACCGTATCACTTTTTTCTTAAAGGGACCTTGGTACTTTCGACCGTGGCACTTTTAAACGTATATGAACAGAATTAAAATATTATTTGTAGTAATAACTTATTCGTCAATTGATCGGAATCGAGACTTCCAATTACCGATTGCTCTTTGTCGCACTTCCCGTTTAAGTAGATCTTTTTATGTTTTTTTAATCTTTTTAATTGCTTAATATAATATCTTTCTCTGTCGAGGAATATGGTCAACAGTCTCTTCCATTGCATATTCCGAATCGCCTAAGGTGAAATAAAAAAAATGATTATGCAATTTGGATTGTCACGGCTGCTAGTTTAGCATGTCAAGGCCAATTCAAAAAAGTATCAATATACCTATAAACCATCCGTCCCCAATCTCGTCGTTGTTTATTATCCTTCGCGCCGCGCATTGATTGTAAATAAAATAACCATTGGTATTAACAAACTATTTAGCAATGACGTCAAAGATAAGTAATTTGGTCCACATAAATTTCTTCATTACCTTTGGTTGCTAATATTGTTTTTTGAGTACTATCAACAATTTTTAGCACGTTAGATAAGCTTGAGCAATTAAAAATGAATTGTCTCGAGGCCATAATTTCTTGCAACGAGCTGGGAAACTTTATTCTCGAAGGAAAATAATTAACATAGAATTTTAGTTTTTAATTGGGATGGAGGTTTGGTAGAACAAATTTATGATATCTTCTTGCCCACACTAAAGAAATTGTTTGTTTTGTATTTCAAAGTCTGTTAAAATTGCTAACAATTTTTACCTTCTAAATTTTCTTCTTCCATATGCAACAACAAAAGTACTGCCATAAGGCCGTGGCACTGACGACCTTGACAGTTACAATTAGTCTGACACACAAACACAACAAAATTAGCAAAGAATTATATAGCTTAAATTAGTGATTTGATAATACTAAATATTGGAAAAATATAGAAATTAAAAGCAGCGTTTGCTGTGATTTTATTGAAGATCGCGCTTTTACCCTTGCCCCTGAGCAGGGGTAGATTTTGAGTTACTTTTCAGAGTTACTTTTCCCTTATTTTCTACTCTGAATAAGCATATTCAGAAATGGAGGTTTATTTTGGGGTTAAGTAAGATTTGGGGTAACTTTTTGGGTTACTCTGAATTTCTGAATAGGGTTACGAGTTACCCGGGGTAAAATTTGGGTTACCCTTGGCTTTGAATACGGTCCCTGGAGGGCAAACGAGCTCCCTAATTAGAATTCGATGAAACTCTTTGTCGCTAAAAATCAACGCCAAGCTAAGCTAATTTTTAACGTTTGTTCCATCACTTGGCCCAATAAATAAGGAGTGGTATGGCTATAAATATGGCTGGCGAAAGTCTAACGTCTTGTTATTTGTAATTTGTCTATTTGGACAAAAGACCCATTTTTGTGGCCGAATATTTCAAATTTCAGTATATATTTCAGTTGTAGAGCGACTAAATTTAATATTTAGGTGGATTTAATATAAAGTGGATTTTTGGCTAATTTGACCCATGTCGACATAGCAACCTGCGCCACATGTCAAAAATCAGGTTTGTCACAGGATGGTAAAATTATAAAATAAATTATAAATAAATTATAATAAATAAATTAAAATTATAAAAAATATAAAATCAGCCATATGTATTTGGCAAAATATAAGTTTGCCAAATTACATATGGCGACAATACTTTTTAATATTTTTTCCATGCTGTACGCACCCAAATTAGTTCGTATAATGAGTTTCAGTTATCTGCGTCAAATTTGAATTTGCGCCTAAAATTTGACATAGTTGTAGAGTTATTGCATTGATAAGATTTTCCTTACAAATGCCCCGGTAGGTGTCTCTATGCAAGTTGCCCTTGACTGATTATATATTTCAACCGAATGTTTTTATTGGCATCATAAAAAAAGTGTGCAAAATCTCATGATGCTATGTCAACTTCTTCTTAAGTTATCGTGATGACAAGATTTTCTCTATAATCGCGATCAGCAATC
>JAQFZB010000210.1:0-21761 GCA_034695165.1 Desoria trispinata
AACAATAATAAGCCACACATACTCCATGAAAAATTATTAATTTATCACTAAAACACTTTAATTAAGCTAACGAATTACCCCGATTGACAGTTCAGTCGTTACGCAACTGATATATCTATATAACTGTTAAAGTTCCATTTGGGATGTTGGATGATGTAATACGAGTATCGTCAACATCCGGTGGCTTAAGTATTGAATTGAATATATCGCCTATTCTATACGTTGTCGTTGGTCTCTACTCCATTATATTCATGTCATCATGTCCATGATATGAATATTTATATTATTATAAACTAAGGTAAGGCTGTAAGAAAGTGCCGTCACTATAGCATGATTTTTAACTTTTCACGTATTTTGAAATCTTCATGAAGTATACTCCCCCCAAACTAAAGGTGAATGGTATTGAAGATTTTAAATTATTGTAATCAAAGATATAATCGTTTAATTACAAAAGGCTCACTAGTTTTTATTAATTTTAATTGGTTTTATTGTGTATTTTATTAGGAGAAGAATCGACTGAGAATTTACAATCAATCAACAGCTAGTGATCAGAATCAGATTACGGCAGAATTATAAAATTATTAAGATTAAAAAAGGAATTCAATGACCTGAATTAGGTTGTAGGTAATTGTAATGAATCTAATATTGAGAAGAAATGCAAAAGAATGTTAATAAAATCTTTGTTGTTATATAAGAAAGGTAAAGAAAGATACAGCTACACAATCCAAATTGAATTATCATGACGGGAATCGATGACACGATGGACGCCACAGTTGCTAATAGAACTCTTGCCGAAAAACATCTAAGAAAGTTTGGATCATTTGTGGAACGAAATGCACAAAATTTTTTAACAGTTTTGCACACAGACACATCAGATAAAATACAATCTACATCATCATTTCCTAACAACGCACTGTACCCAACTATTCAACATTTGCATTCCATATATGATTCTCCAATTCAGATCACCTTTACACCTGTAAATCCTACATCCTCATCACGATTTGAAGAAATAATTTCAATTCCATTACCCCCTGAAGGAAATCCAGATGTGCAAAAAGTGCTCCTAGTTCTCACTAACCTTACTCTACAGCTAGAACATTTTAGGAAAACATTATGCGCTGAATTTGTAATCCCAATTGCTCTTTATGGAGAAGGACTTGATTCGA
Organism: Desoria trispinata; assembly: GCA_034695165.1. Classification (NCBI taxonomy): domain Eukaryota; kingdom Metazoa; phylum Arthropoda; class Collembola; order Entomobryomorpha; family Isotomidae; genus Desoria; species Desoria trispinata. The sequence continues at coordinate 1,170 of JAQFZB010000210.1, forward strand.
TGGAACAATTTCTCAACTCTACGTCATCTTCTGAAGGTGACGGTCATTTAACTTTATCAAAATTTCTTCCAGTTTTGTTCAGACTTCAAAATTACCTTAAAAGTGGAAGACAACTTTGTATACACTGGCTCTCACAAATGGCTTCACTTTGTAAAGATTCTAAACCTCACGTAGTGAATATAGCTACTTTAAATCTACCTACAGTATATAAAGAATTCGCCGATTTTCTTTCGTCACTTGTAATCCTTGACGAAGTTGTAAGAACACAATCTGCTATGCAGGATCACTGGGAAAAATATCGAAGAATGATATCATCTGTGCAGGCAGACTCTACCACATTTGGTTCTAATATACAACAATTAATGTCTCTCGAAAAAGAATTATTTATGCTTTACAAAGAAGTCATGTCAGGTCATACATTCTTCGCTTTAATTCAAGACTTGAGTATTCAATTTGGAAAAACGTTCGCTAAAAGTTCAATTATTGCGGAAAAATTTCATCAGTATCTGCTTACGTTGAGTACTACATTGGAAAAAGATTTTATAGAAGGAAATGATGATGTTAAACCAATTTCTGCAGCAGCATTGTTGATTTTATGTGCCACATTATTTCCCTCAACAAGTATCGATTGGAAAAGATTTTTTGCGAAGTCAATGTTAGAACCCTTCAAGAAAATACCAGCTGTTCCTATTTGTAATACATCCGTAACTTGGTTTCCTGAAGAATTTCTTCATTCATTTTCAGCATTGAAACTTATTGATGACAAAACCCTATCTCATTTTAGGAATAATCGTCAAAACTACTTGCAAATGAAAGTCGGATCTATTCAAAGCGAAGTTTTGAATTCTTCTATCCATATTTCTAGTTGGAGCGTCAAACTCCAAGAAGTATTTTGTTCTACAAGGCTCAATCAAGTGAAATTGAATGATTTATCTCGACGTTGCAATTTAATTTTACAGGGAGTTAAATTGGCTCAATCATTGAAACAAGTCTTTCTTATTACGATTAACCTTCATGCAGTGTTGAATAAGCCGATAAACACCACTGTGTTGACATTACTATTTCAAGTGCTCGAACTGCTTAAACAAATTCAAAGTATATTTTTTCGTTTCGCTGTCCCATTATCAAACTCATGTATGTACATTATTCCACATGTCATTAACAAAGCCTTAGTACATGCAAAATCTATTCAAAAGTCTTTGGTAACCCAGAGAGATTTGAAAAAGTTGGACGAAGCTCGAGTGGATGCTTTGTCGGTGCTTAAAATCCTTGAAAATGCTCTACGAGGTCCACCTACCAGAAACAGACTATTAGTGGCTCAAATAACGCTTGACTGGGCTTTCGGTAGTTCTAAGCTATGGAAAAATGAAGATGAATCTATTTTAATACTTCCAGCTGCAATTGATCGTGTTATAAGTATTACGGAGGTTGAGAGTAAGATTAATCAACTTACGTCTGGCTCTATTGTTTATTTCCATCGAATTTTATTATCTTCTTTTCTCTCTGGAGTTTACAAGAATGACTTAAATTATCAAAAATTACCATTGCTGTTCTTATTACTTCAAGACTGTTTTAGATTCTTAGATAAGAGTCCTCATTCGGATGAAGCAAAACGAAATTTTGTAACTGAAATCGAAACAGATTTCAGATCCTATTTGGGGGAAAAGTTGTGCCAGGACGTTGAAACGGATTTAAGGCTCATAGCTCATTCCCATTTACAGCAAGCATCCTCAAAAGAAACCACTGCGACATTTCGCGTTGGAGTTAAGGAAGCTCAGTATATATTTGAGTGTCCAACTCTTAAGTTTCATCAGGACAGAGCATTCAATTTTAAACTTTCTGTAAGTCTACAAGAGACATTTAAGTAGAAACAATGTTTCCCTATCATACTAGCGTTTTATGAAAAATTGTATTTTTAGACGGAACATTATCTTAGTAAAACATTCTACAATTTGGCATCAGTTGCTCTTCATGATTGGCAGTCGTATGCAACAATGAGAGTTTTAGCAGAGGATAAATATCAATTAAAAGTCGTCGACGACCATTTACCAGGTCACAGCCTTGAGCAAGTAAGTTCTTCATTGGATTTAAAGTATATAATAAAAATTATATTAAATTGTATTTACAGGGTCGTGATATCTTAGAGATTATGCGTAACCTTCCCAAATTTGTTCAAGAGTTCACATATAACCTCAACAACCAAGTGTTTGTTCAAGTTTCATCACTGAATAAGCATTTAGATACAGTGAACATTAAGCACCTTGCAAACTCCATGAGAACCCATGGACCTGGAATGGCAAACTCGACTGTGAATGCAACATATCAGTATCTTCGAAGCAAAATGACTACCTTCTCTCAATTTCTATTTGAAGAACAAATTCGTTCACGTCTTAACAAGGATATAAGATTATTTAAGCAAGCGCTACAGGGACAAACTAATGTAGCCTCTTCTGGTATTATTGCGCCCTCATCTCATCAATCGACAAATTTCCCTTTCAAAATGGCAGAGAAATTCAAAAAAGGAAATAAAAAATTGGGACTGCAGGATGGTCTGTCATGGTTGGATCACTTCAGAATTCATATAACACAAATAGGAAATGCACTAGGGTACGTAATGGTTTAATAAAACTTTGGTTAGGATATAGTAAAACGAATGATTTGAGATTTATTGTAAGTGCGATGGCGTAAAAATAAGTTGTACGTTTGCAAAGAAATTATTCAGGCAGTCAGATTTTATTTTATTTTTTTTGAGACTTGCATTTTTATCAACGTTTTGCTTTTTATATTCGAAATTCTGTAAGTGTAAAATAATTCAGTATTAAGTTTGAAGGTCCTTTCCACAAGGATTTTGTACCGTAACTTTCCAAAATGGAAATCAATGCTAAAACTAATAAGTCGATTATTCAACTTTAATTTCTGTAAAGTGTGCATATCTGTCTCATCTGTTCTCATTACATTATAAAAGAAAAAAAACAAAAAGGAAGAAGAATCTACAGTTTCTAGCATTATTGTAAATAGCATTAATTACATCATAATACATTTTTAGACATATAAATCAAGATAAGTGAGGTGAGCACTTTTGTCAATTAAACTATGGTAAAGGTACATTTTGTTGTTGCGATCACTGTAAACTGAAGTATAAAATATTTAGAAAAGCAAAAGTGGAGAAATGTAGTTAAAATATAATATACTAAAATAAATACAGCATGCATCAAACTTGTACAAATATTAATACTAACAAAAATTGTCGCATCTTCTTTACCTGAATATTCAATGAAACTATTTCTAAGGCAGTCACAAAAATTACAAATTTAGAAAAACCTATGACGAGATCAAAGGTGACAATCTTGCATCTTTTTAAAATAAAAAAAAAGGAAAACTTAGGTTGTACATTATTCATATGTCGCAAAGTCTACATTTAGTTAAATTAAACATGTTATATTTTTTTCAGTTTCGTCCGTCTTGTTCGGTCAGGTGGAGTACATTATTTGGCTGGTGGTTGCCGTTTTGTCCCAGATTTGGAAGATATTACTGGATTTGGTCAAAATGAGTCTGAAATACAACTACAGAGCTTTTCACCAGCGTTGGAAAAGGCAACAGCAGCTGTAGACTTGTCATTGAAAACTTTAACGTCAACTTTCTCTGGTGGTGTGGACTATTTTAAGTTGCTAGTGGATGCTTTCAGTACCGCCCTGCGAAGTCATGGGTATCTAGTCCTAATTTTTTCGGATCTGCATACTGATCATAGTAGTAATAACACTGATCTCCAATCCAATACGCGCGATAAGTTCCAATCCGATTGTTTCTTATTTGTTCCAAATTCTGTTCTCGAAGCCAATATGCTACGTCGTTGTTAACACCGTACAAGCTCGCAGATACTGGGGCGCCATATATTGCAGTTGTACTGATTCTGGCAGGAATAGGAACCGGGTGTACAATTGGTACTCCATAGATGCGCTATTTTTACAAAAAGATTTTGGTTATTTTCTCTATATAGTTTGATTAATGGAGCAAACATTTAGCATATCAAAATTTAACTACAAGTTAGTATATACAAGCAAAAATATTACAAGCATATATGCAGCATTTGCATACCCCTTGTGTTACAAACAAGTTAATATTCCGCCAGCTAAAACAATTAATCCGATTTATCAAGAATCGAATCTGCATTCTCAACTAAAAGAGCATGTAGTACAAGACTCCAGAATTAAAAAAAATAATTTCCTATATTAAGCATGCTGTATTAAATTCTTTAATTTATGTATATAGAAACGCCCACTTGAAGAATTTCTACGTAGTCATTCCTGCTCTAATGCTATCATATGTTGACCATATGCGTTCGTGCAAAGAAATGTTATCTAAAAAGTCTAAGTCTGCCACTACCTTTACAGAGGATGGATTTCCAATGGGTAAGAATCCTACTTAAATTATTCTCATTAAGGACCATAAATTTATCATCGTTAATTTAATGTCTGCATTACAGGATTGGCATACTTACTCCAAGTTCTTGGGCAAGACAGTGATTTCGATTCTTTAGGATGGTTTCAATCAGTTAAACAACATTTTGACAGTGAAAAACGTCGAGAAACCCAAATGGTTACAGAGTCCAGAAATGATGAGAAATTAGAACAAGCTAGCAAATTAACTGCAAAAAGATTTCAAGATCAACTTCAGGAATTTGAACTCCTTCAGTATAACTTGAGCTCTGCCAGAATATTTTTTCAACATAATAAACTAAACTGACTTATAATAAATTAATATGGAAAAATATACAATTGTATGTAATTGTAGTTGCATCAACGACCATATTATTCTACATTATAATTAACGTGTATTAGTTTTCAAGCTTTGCTCTACTCCATAGGCGCTACTATAATTATGCATTGCACAACCCAAATTAAGCTAATTTTAAATAAAAATTACTGATAGTACGACGTTGTTCCAGTCGAATGAGAAACTTCCTCGCGTAATATTTTAAAAACAATCAAAATGTACACGTATTCATTTGGCTATTAAAATCGGGCTTGTTGGGGAAAGGCTGCTGAAAGGAATATTCAAATACTATAAGGGACAGGTTGAATGAACTGGATGAAGTTATAAGAGAACTCTTTCCAGGACAATGTATAAAAACTACGGTTGTGAAGACGGTACAACATTCGAAATAGTTGCAGTATTGCTCTCAGATGCAGTAGTAGTCTTCTCGCTAGATGCGAGTAATGGTACTGACGTTGTTGTCGCAGTCGCTGTCTGTGCAACTTCAGGGACAGAGACAGTTGTTAGGATTCCTGAGACCCCACTAGTCTCAGTGCCAGTCGTTGAGGCACTTTGTAACCGAATTGCTACCGGTTGTCCCTATTTTTTAATTTAATACACAATGTATATAATAACATATGAAGAAATAATATACCTAATATTTAAAATTCATTGAATATTTCATAAACATATTTTCGAGAAGTTAGATTGGGTCCATGGAAAATTTGTCATCATAAAATGACAAAACAAAAAATTTAAAAACATTACCTGTGGTTGCCCCGAGTGTATTGGCTGTGTTAACTTGATTGTGGGGTAAGTGGCCTGCTGTTGTGTTCCAGGAACTTGTGGTCTTGCAAGTGTCCCCTGTCCAAGAATGGTTGGGTTTTGTCCAGGAGCAGCAGTCATTACCTGTACAGAACAAATAAGAAAATAAAAACTGCAAAACAAGCAGATTTGGATATTCTTGCTTACATTGTTTAAATCATGTACCTGGATTGTTTGTTTCATTTGTCCCTGCATTCCTGGGGACTGATTTACCGAAATAAGTCTTGCTTGAAGATTTAATGTCGGTGACATTAAAGTTGCAGGGATAGTCATTGCTGATTGGTGATTTGTTCCTTGAATTATTTGACTATTAGTACTTGTAATGGCGATGACATTTTGAGTCCCTGCAACCAATGGTTTTCCTAACATGTTTGCATGAATTACTTGTCCACCCTGGCCAATTACTTGACCCGAAGCCGTCACCTATGAATTAAAAAAAGTACATTAAATAATTGATTTCATATGCTATTTAATTTAAGAGATTTTAATTATTTTCAAACCTGTTTAAAAACTTGTTGAAATTGTGGAACACCAACTGCGTTTTGCAATTGTTTTGGGGTCGTCTGCAGGATTACTTGCGTAGGCATATTACCAGTCTGTTGCGTCACTTGGGCTGCAATGTGTGTCATTTTATTTGCTGCTGAGACTTGTAGTTGTTGTTGTTGCTGCTGCTGACGACGTTGCATAAGTAATTGTTGTTGAATTGGGGTCAATTGTTGTACTTGTTGAGGAGATTGTTTTTGATTCATAGTAGCTGCCCCCACTTTGTTTACCGTCTTCACCTGGGACAATTGCAATGGAAACAACGCAGGTTGTCCAGCTTGGCTCACTGGAGTTTTTACTAAAGTCGCTATGGGTGGACCAGTTCCTTGTTGTTGAACCTTCATTAAATTCTAAAAATATAAAAACCACAGAATTTATTAGAATTTACCAGAAAATTTTTATATTTTTTATTTGTATGTGTAGTAACAAGTTAAAGAAAGTAGTTGAAGAGTACAATCACTTCTCCACCAACCAATAATTGACTTGCTTTATGAATCGTATTGATCCGTAATTTAGGTAAATTGTGATTTTCAAACTATAATTAAAACATAGCAATAACAACAAAATTTGTTTTAATAACACCTAAGGCCAATTAAAAGTACCGTTGAGAAATTCTCAATCAGTGAGAATGCCCAAATCCCCAAAGACGAATAAAGGCACAAACTCCCTTCAATAGCAACACGTTAAAAATAAAATTTCAAACAAAACCCCCCTGTCATTTATACATAATTTGAAAATAGCGACGTCTTGAATAATTATTTTGCAGTATTTGCGAGCAAATATGTCGCGAGAGTGTGATTCTTTTCTTGGGAAAAAATGAGTCACCTCCTCGAAGGGTAATTACCTGAAGACCAACGGACGTTAAAAGGGTGTGGGTTGTTGACATTGGAAATGATGCTACTTGAGCTTTTGGAGCAGATTGTAATTGTGTCCCTTGTTGTTGTTGACCTTGTTGCTGTGTAGCGACAGCAAGTCGTGTTTGCTGCTGTGTCAGTCCATGTTGTTTCAATAATGCAGCGACTTCTGCATCGGAAACTGTCCGTGTAACAGTCTTTCCTCCAATCGTTTGTTGCTTCAGTAACTGTCCAGTTTTAGTTTTATTACGGTTCAACAATTTCATTTTTTTAACTTGATGATGAGCAATTTCAAGTAATTTTGCATTAGGTTTAGGTGAATTAGAAAGGCGTCTACGATTACTTTTAGACAACATAGGCACCTATTAAAAGCGGATTACAAAGATTATAAATATTAGAATTTCTACAGCTACTTCTACTACATACATACAAGAAGAATAAAGCAACCGAAATAAATAAATTACATAAGTAACTAGTACAGAATATCGCAGCAACAATATTCAAAAATTAATAAGCAAAATTATAGTAATTTACAATCAAGACTAGATAGTTGCTAAAGAAATATACCACATACATTTCAATAATCTATTAATTTCTTTTACACATCAATTTTTATCCTTTTCGGAGGTTAACAATAATGGGCATCAACATTCTTCAGTCTTCACGATTCAAGTCCGTCTATTTGGGTAGTTCTCAGGTCATGCAAATTTTACATTTTTGTACAACATAACATATCAGTAGCATATGGATAGGAGTTTACTTAAATTTATGGCTATTATAGATCATGCATTCATCCATACAATAAAAGCATCTAGGAAAAATATACCACAAACCATTAGAAAAGGGTTGTTTGTAATTGGAAGTAAGCATGCAGCAAATATCATTAGAAGCATTTTTTGGTGTTGAAAGATTAAACGATTGAAGCGGTGAATTTGTGCATAAAGCTTTTGGCTAATTGTTCATCAATTGTACCTGGACATGTCTAGGGTTTCCTTGCCCCACAACTGTAGCTACAGTAGCAATAGGCGAAGTGCCTCCAGCAAGTGTCATTACTGGCAAAGACTGCTGAAATACACAAGGTTGATTTGAAGAATATTTTTCAACAAAAATGTATTAAATATTAACACACCTTTTGAGCAGCAGATAACGTGGATGCAGTGACTGCTGATGTGGCCGTTGCTTGTGTAAAAATAGACCCTGATTGAACCACAGTAACGCCCTGCAATGCTAATCCAGATGCAGTCTGTGAGGTAACAATACTTGTAGGAGTACCGGAGGTGACAACTTGGATTCTTTTAAGTTGTTGCTGTAATTGTTGTTGTTCTTTTACTTGTTGCTGCTGTTGAGAAGCTGTAGTCGCCGTAGCGGTCTGTTGTCTAATAAGACCTTGTCGTAAATACTGTAACTGAATAGGGTTCATCTTATTAGCTTGTATTGTAGCCGTTGGGGTTAACGATGAACCAGAAACTCTTGGAGCGGCTTGAACAAATGTTGCCAATCCTTGAGTTGCAATGAGTTTTGTGGTTATTTGTGTCGTCATTGGACTCAATGAGACCAGAGTTTGATGAGGAGAGTGCTGCGGGGATCCTATTACTGATGAGCTGGAAGATCCCGCAGACATCGGAACTCCAGGTCCTGAAGATGTTGGTGGTGACTGAATTGGTGAAGTCGATCCAATGTTCTGTTGTTGCTGCAACTGTTGTTGTTCTTTTACTTGCTGCTGCTGCTGTTGAGAAGCTGTAGTCGCCGTAGCGGTCTGTTGTCTAATAAGACCTTGTCTTAAATATTGCAACTGAATTGGGCTCATCTTATTCGCTTGTATTGTAGTCGTAGGAGTTAAAGGTGAACCAGAAACTCTTGGAGCTGCTTGAACAAATGTTGTTAATCCTTGAGTTGCAATGAGTTTGGTGGCTATTTGTGTCGTAATTGTACTAATCGGGGCCAACGTTTGATGTGGTGATTGCTGTGGCGTCCCTACAACCGACACATTTGGCATTCCTACTGCTAAGGGACTTGCAGGTGCAGTTGACATTGGACTTCCAGGAGCTGAAGAAGTTGACGTGGACTGAATTGATGAAGTGGACTCAGCACTTTGTTGTTGCTGATGTTGCTGCTGTAACAGTTTTTTACGTTCCATGGTCAAACGTTCAAGTCGTGCCTGAGCGATCACAGAAGCTGGAAGAGGGGTTTCATAGCTAATCCCATGTTCTGTGAAAATTGCAGATTGCTTATTACTGTTAAGACTAGGATTTAACGTCATTGGTTTTGTAGTTGGGGTCTTTTTGTTTGAAATATTTTTCATCATGTCAAATTTTTGGGTAAATAAATTATTTAGCTGTGCATTATTGTCTTGAGCAAGGAGTTGAGACGTTTTAAGATATCTTGCTGCTTTTGAAGGAGATGGTGGGGCTATTTTAATAAACTTTGTAGCTTTCTTCTTTTTCGCTGGAGAGGTTGGAGAAAGGGCAGGTGTTTCGTAATACAGTTTTCCTTCTTCACGAGGTCCAACAATATTTTCATACCTGCACGAGTGCAATAATTAGTAATTTAGATTTATGGTAATACAGAATAAGTATGCAATGAAAGATCCAATTCTAATAATCAAAGTAACACACCTCCATTTGCAATGCTTTGCAGTACGATATGTTTTTGAGGTCATATTGACAATTTCTGCAGCCAGTTCCCAATTTGGTGTTTGGGCTAGGTTAACAACAAGCAGAGACAAAGGGAGTTCCAATATGTTTTGAACAGTCTAAAATGATTTTATAGATACAACGTGTTATTTAAATCTAAATCCAACATGAGTTTTAGTATACTTTGAAAGAATATCTGGCAGATTACCTGCAGTAGAGCATGATCTTCGGTAACCATCCATTCTACCATGTCGGCCGGAGGCGGTGGAGGAGGTTTTGCATTTCCAGGGGAGGTCATAATTGGAAATGATACAGATCCGGGGCCCAGTGGTTTAATGGCTGGTGTAACAGGCCTTCCACTGTACTTTTGTAGTCGATAATCCCTACGCATTTTTGCCAATGCTGGTGACGGCCTGTCAAAAAGTGATCGGGGTGCAAATATTGGTTCGTCGCGTCTCTGTACCTTGGATGGGGACTTTTTATTGATTGGTTCTTCTGCTTCACTAATGTCCATGAGTTCAGAACGATCATAGTTAGATTTGACGATGGCATTGTTTGGAGTTGGTTGCTTCTTCGGATGTTTGGGAGGTACGTAGATCGGCGGAAGTTGAGATTCTTGCAAAATTTCTCTTCTGTAGAGATGTCCGTAGCAACTGTCGATATAAACATCGCTTTCCTCTTGTGGAGGTGTTGGAGGATTCCAAAGCTATGTTTATGCAAAAAATGTCAAGGATGCCAAAATGAATATATGCATTGGAGACTCCATTAAAATCCATAAGCGTTTCCCTTTCCCCATCCATGCCCATACATATTACAAATTATGAAATAAAATGGTATGAATTTTAATTTCTTAAGAACAAAAGTGGAAATGGTTCATAGTTAATATTAGAAAGAGATTCTTTGGGGCATAAAATAGATCATATAGTTCAAATAACAATATGATAACGGAAAATATTTAATAAATTTAATAGTAAAAAGTTAAATGGATAATTATGAAAATATCATTTCGAAATGAATTTTAATGGAGCCATTTGGACATGCCAAGTTAAATGCAAAATATGATTGAAAACTTCATCTTACCGGCATAATGATTTCATTCTTGGAATTCTGTGCGACCCAAACCTGTAAAAATCGAAAAAGCATCGATTAACGATAGGTTTAAAAAAGGACTTGCCTCAACAGTCCGTTAGTAAATACAAAATTAGGCCGCGGATAAATTCAACTATACATTTCAATTTGGCAATAATTCTCGAAATTGCAGTGCTCAGATTGTAATACTACTACTATACTTCAAAACTATTTACATATTATTATATTGAAAGAACATGTGAAGTTGATAACATTGAAAACTGCTAAACCGAACCATACTTTCCAAGTTTTAGAATTGTCGTGGACGTCTTATGGGAAAAAATTTTTTTTTCAAATTCTAATCGCATTTACTCAAAGAACACTATTTTTTCAACAACTCTTGAGCGCTTGTTGATACCAAAATTATTGCCAAATTTGTTGCTTAGTTGTTTAGATTTTGTTTTGAAATGTCTTTTTCGATTTTACACAGATTGTTCGCGTTCAGAAAATATATATTCATATAATAAAACGCTTCGTTTGTGTAGGGAGATTAATTAATTGGTCAAGAAATCATTTTCATTATACCGGTACTTTCCAACAACAATCAATAACCTATTGTTCAAATTGGAAAGAAATGGTAGGTTTTCAGTAGTCTTCAATTTGTACACAACTGTCAGCATGATTCTGACAAATGACAAAAAAACACACCTCATAGTTGTTTTTACAAACAATAAAATTGTAATATTATCTGAGCACAGATTTTTGAGATTGTATTCTTATTTTGTTCATTTAAAGTCGAAGACATGAAAAATTTCTTATGCTACGACATTGTTAGATCTTTAGAATATTGTCAAACAAACTAGTGTTCTGATTTGACGATTATTAAGTTTGAAATAATAATAGCAATAATATTAATAGTAACTATAAAAAATTAATCCCTTTGCGATTTTCAATGAAAATTTCTAAAAATTTAAGATATTTAACTAAATATTATATCAGTTCAGTATTAGTGAATACAAGTCATAAAATAGTAAGATTAGCAACACAGAACCAGTTATCCATGGTTTGAAATATGTAGGAATTTTGAAATCTAATCAAGATAGTTTATCATGTTTATATGGGTTTTCGTAATCTAGTGGTTCTTCTTGGTTGTATTACGGTTTTGGCGTCACTGCTTTGAGAGTTGGTTTTAACAGAACAAGTATGATTGTTGATGGAAACTTTTTTTTGCAAAGCAGTGCGCGATTTTTTTATTGCCTGGTTTGCAATCTTTCTACATCTATTTTTACTTTTGGTGCCTTTTGCAACACCGTTAGTTTTAGGTGCTTGATGGTGAATATTGTTATTATTTGTAGCTGTAGATTGTTTGTTTTTGTTCATTGGCGGTCTTCCGCGACCACGTTTCAAAAGTGTAGGGGCAGGAGCTAATTTTACAGGTTCTTTTGTTATGTCCTCTTTTTTATTTCGTTTCACCTGATTTTTTGCATCGATCGCGAAATAGGCAACAATTTCTTCATCATCTGTATCTTCTTCTTCTTCCTTTTCAAGCTCCTGCAAATGACGTTGTTGTGCTTCTTCCCATTCCTGTTTCTGCTTTTCTAAATCTTTCTCTGCATTGGCGTATGTTTCATTGGTCCAATCTTCTAGACAATTCTCCATTAATCGAACAGCATATAGCTCAACAGAATTAAGCTGTAACATTATTAAAACGACAAACATTATCCTTTTAATCCTTCTACTCTACTAAAATTCATTTTCATTTTTTGATATCTATTACCTGATCAAAAATTTCTTCAATTTCAGATTTTGGCATTTCTTCCACGTGTTCAATATGCTAAATTACAAATCAATTACAAATTTAGAAACATGGTTTATATTTTGTTTGTATATCATACCGTTTTGTCCAATTCATCTAATGATATATTTTCATCAAATTCTGCCAATTCAGCTGCAGCTTCAGCACGAACAGTTCTAGCAGCTTGCACATCAGTCTCATCTTCTGCAGTCAACAAAGCACTTTCCAACATTTGCATTGCTCCTTTATCGTCCCCACCTTCAGTTGGACCGGAAATCCTAGGAGTATTCACAGCTATAATTGGTCGTCCAACCTCTAATCGGTCTTGGTATCCATGTGAACCAGAAGTCAACTCTGCAAGTCTTTTTCGTGGATCATTTTCTTGTTGATCCACATCGAAGAGGTCGTGTATGGTATTCTACAAGAAACAATTTTAATATAATTCTGAATATCTATTGCAATAACAGAGCATGTGGGCAAAGGGACGTAAACACACTGATATAAAACATATTCGTTATTTTATTCTTACCTTTGTGAAATATGCCGTGTTAAAGCTGCCTCCTTCGATAGCAATTTCACCTAGCATTCTTTTCTGGTTCGACTTTTTCAAAATGTTTTCTTCTACCGTCTTTTCACTCACAAGTCGATAGATGTGAACATCTCTCGTTTGGCCGATTCTGTGGCAACGATCTTGAGCTTGAGCATCCATTGTTGGATTCCAATCACTATCGTAGAATATCACAGTATCTGCACCAGTTAAATTGACTCCAATGCCACCCGATCTTGTTGACAGAATAAAACAAAATATTCTCTTGTCTGTATTGAATCGTTCCATTAGTATTTGACGCTGGTCGATTTTTGTTGCACCGTCAAGTCTTAGATAGATATGACCATGGTAATTTAGGAAAGCCTCGAGAACGTCCAACATCCTTGCCATTTGCGTGAAGATCAGTACTCTATGCGAACCTTCCTTGAGTTGTCTAAGCAAACTATTGAAAAAAATATACCAAATTAATGAACTGGCCATTCCGTGAAATTAACCTGAATACATAAAAATTTCAACTTACCTTTGTAATGTCTGGAGTTTTCCGCAATCGTATTCGATGAGTCTAGGGTCTGGGAACTGTGTTGACATTCTTGATGTAATTGGGTGTAAAATCTCACTTGGCTTTCGTAGGCCTTCTTTGATTTCATTTTCTTGAAACAAGCCTTTACAGTACCGGGATGTTTCAGGTCGATAAATTTTGCATTGCATGAGAGGAGCCGTGACAGCCGGAACGTATATCACATATCGATAAATAATTAATTTCAAAGCCTCAATTCTTTCCTCTAAAGATAAAACCATTTCTCCAAGGGATTTAGTATGTTCCAGCAACAGATCCGGGTGATTTGGGAGTAACGGAACTTCCTTGGCATGTTTAGCTCGTAGAACACGTTCAATCTCTGAATAACCGAGACGAAAACGTCCAACGTTTTCAAAATTAGTTAACGTCAACGGAGATCTTCTTTTACTGCAGTAGCGCAGACGCCTTCCATCGTTGAAGGGAGGAAAAATTGATAGACTCTCAAATAACGATTGACCATAAACTGGATTGATGTCGCAACGAAAATAATTCAAAGCTTGTAGCTTATCTAGAACTGACTTTTTGTCATTAATGCATCTTTGTTGAATTTCAGGCTGCAATCAAACATTATGACATATTACAAATTATTAAAAACGATATTTAATAATGCAACTAAATGGCTTGTTTGGTTCGTTTGATCTCGTAAACGCATTGAATCCATTTGCAAGTCAGTATGAACAAATTAATATTTTCCCTTTGTCAAGATCGTTGCAATTAATTTTGACAATACCTTACAAGATTCAAAAGGGAATAAAGTTTTTTTGAATTTTTGTTTGTACTCATAACTACTAAAATCTTTGAAGTGAAAATTATAAAGTATTACTAAAATAAAAACGAAATTATCTTTACCAGTTCAAATTCAAAAGGATTATAACCCATTGCTAGAACTCCATCCTCTCCTTTCTTCTTGTCCGTCATCGCAACTTTTCGTTTCTTATACGTTTCTATTATTTCTTGTTCGCTATGTTCACTATCACAATCACTTTCATCTTCTGAGGATGTATCTGCTGAGTCTTTCATATCATCGTTAAATTCTTCCTTCTCCTTTTTAATAAATGCTTCATCATTATGAATGTGACGAGATTCACTTTTCGGTGAGCCCGGTTCTACTTTGATTTCATTAAGGTGTTTTCCTCCATTGTCAAGTTTAGGTTTAAATGTGTCGATATCACCATTAAGCTGAAAAAATGTAACATTATATTTTACCGAGGGAGTTAGTAACAACGTATTTAAATCCAAAAGGTAGATTGCAATTACCAAGGGTGGATTAGTTAAAATATTATTTCTCTTAATAGATCCCTTTCCAATGTAATCCACAAAGTCTGCGTCATCAAATAACCCAGATGCATTTGGATCAATGGAGGTGATAAAAAACGGAATTGGAGTATTTAATCTAGGCAATGAAGGAGGTTTCTTTCTTTCCACTATTTCAGTAAAATCTAATTTTCTCCTTTTGGATGGTATACAGGCTTCAAATGTTTTAAACATCTTCACGGAAGATTTATTTTTAAGCGTAACTTGGCCATCTCCTGACTTCAATTCTCCATGTTCAGAAGGTTCGTACCCCGGCGTAAGTGTCTCAATCCGCCAAGCCTCTTCTTTAGAAAACGAAAGGTCGTCTTCAATCATACGGAATATGGGGTAGCTTGGTTTCTGAATAAATATTAATAAGCCACGATGTACTCAATGAAAGAAAATTTTATTTTAAATGTATGATTTGGAACTTTTTTTACCATTTTTAGAAATTCATCGACCATATTCCAAACTAAAGACGGTATAATGTATGTAACACCTTCACATTGAAATGGAGAAATCACAGGTCTGGGTTCAAAAAGATTGGGATGATTGCACACCTTCCGCAGTTGCATCAAAACATTTATCACACTCAGAAGATTCCCAGAGTTCAAAGTCTCTCTCGTTCTGAAAGAATATTTTAAAATGTAATAAATATTTCCGTACAATTACGTCATTCGCACACCCGAAGAGAAATGACATTGATACTAAATAAATGAATTATTACCTAGTACGAGACATGAACTCTTCATATAAAAAGCGTTGACGTTTTGATAGTCTGCACATAACAAGATGTTCATACTTCTTTGGTAGCTGTTTCTCAACCTCACTTTTTAACCGACGGAGAATGAAAGGACGAAGAACCTATAAATTAAGATGACCATTGAATTAAAACCAACCAACCAATTACTAAGGGAAGGTAATTTAATCATATTATTAAATTACCTTGTGAAGACGACGAATAATGTTGTCATTATATTCTGCACTTCCTTCTACCATCCCAGTGACAGGATTAGAAAACCATTCACGAAATTCACGATGAGATTGGAAGACATTTGGCATCAGAAAATGCATAAGCGACCACAGTTCCATTAAATTGTTCTGTAGCGGTGTACCCGTTAGTAGTAATCGCCTATTCATTCAATACATTTGATAACATGACATATCCATAACAACATAACACAACCAAAAAAATGAGAGGAAAAGGATTTTTACCTTTGAGCATTGAAATTTAAAAGCAATTGCCATCGTTGTGACTTAAAATTCTTAATATTTTGAGCTTCGTCAAGAATTAAATATTTCCATCTCTTTCTCCGAAAGCTTTGATGATCTTGAATTACCAATTTATAAGATGTAATGCACACATGGAAACTGTTTGGTTTTGTCCAGCCTGTACGTTTTAGCTTTCGCTCTTTCTGAGTTCCATAATAAGTGAGTATTTTAAAGCCTGGGCACCATTTCTTCAACTCCATCTCCCAATTGAGCATCACAGATGTTGGAACAACAATGAGATGAGGTCCCCAGTTATTCTTTTCACATGCAAGATGTGCCAATAAACTAATCGTCTGAATAGTTTTTCCCAAACCCATTTCATCGGCTAGAATCCCATTCAGCTTTTTTTCATACATTGTAACAAGCCAATCCAATCCTATGTGCTGATATTCACGTAAAGTGTGCTTAATTAAATGTGGCACTTTTGTTACAACAGTTGTGGAAGACAGAGTATATCCCTTCGGCTGGAAAGACTGTGCTAGTGCTGCAACGCTGTTAAGGGCAGCATCGTCATCTGATTCTTCAGCTGCTCTTTCTGGAGCAAATGTTTTCAGTAAAGAAGCTAGCTCACTTTCATTGTCATCTGCCAGAGCATCAATACCAGCACCAGATGATTCTTCTTCACTTGCTGATTCTTCGGATTCAGATATAGCTGAAGTTTCGTCATCACTCTCCCCAACAACGGTGCTTGCGCTAGCACTAACATCCGAATCTTCGTTCATAATTTCATCTACAAGAATTTATGAAAATATGTTTTAATAAAAATGTATATTCTGTATGTACTGGTGGCCAATGTCCGGTTTTGTAATTAAAACTACCTTCTTCTGAAGGATACCGATATTTAGCCATTAGTTCTTCTACCGTAAGCGCGTTATCAGCATTTAATTCAGATATTTCATCGTCAGGATTTGCAGTGCCCTCTTCCAACTCCTTTTCTTCCTGTTCATCAATGGTATTTTCAACATCAGACTCAGAGTCACTAGGCAGAAACTCGTCATCGTCTTTGCTCTTTTCTTGAGAAATAGTAGATGTTCCAGGTTGTCCCAATTCTGAATAAATACAAATTAAAATTAACCAGGTTTCATTGTTAAATATTTTTACGTAAATCGTATATCAATAATGGTAACAAAATATCTCACCGGCCATTCTATCGGCAATGTAACCACTCGGAAGTTCATCTAGGAACTCGTCCAGGTCCATTTTGGATTCTTTCTCTAGCAGTTGAACTTCTTTGCTTATTTCAGTCGTTTTCATCTCTTTTTCAGCCTTTGCGATGGTCTCTTCATCATCATCTGAATCACTTTTTGGTTCAAATTCGCCTGAAAAATTATGAAATGTTTGTACTCCTAATATTTCACGCTGCAACTATTTTAAAAGAGAAACTCTGATTTTTTTTACCGTCTGAATTTGACGCTTTGTGGTGAGAATCCAAGTCACTTATATTAGTACTACTGCAATCATCATCTTTCTTTCCGGCTGACTGGAATTTTTCGGCCAGTAGACCAGAATATTTTTCCGTTTGGTCAACAATAAAACTTAATTGTTGATCTAAAGCCTTCTTTTTTAATTCCTCTATTTTACTTTGCTCCCTTAATTCAAGTACTTTTTTAACATTTCCCCAGAACTTCTGCACCTCTCTAGCCATAAATGAGGCGATTCTGCGACGTCGTATTTCTTCTTCTTTTAGTGCTCGCTCAGCAGCCAGCTGCTTTTGCTTAAAATGTCTTCTAATTGCTTTAGATATCTGAGACAAGTGATATTTTTTTGTATTAATTAAGATATAATCAAATAATTGCAGTTAAATTTTCAACAAAATGTACCCTTTTAGCAGCCATTTGTTTCCATTTTCGTTCTTGATGAAAATCCATTTGCATCCACATGGCTTCTTCTAGCACATAATCCCAATGAGTCTTAATCCTTTCGGGTTCCTTTACTTTTGGCAAGCGCTTATCGTACCACATCCCTTCTTTCTGTAAGTCGCCGATTCGTTGTAATACGGACGCTTCAGCTTTCATCTTTTCAGAATACTTTTTTGGTCTAGATAACAAAGAAATGGAATATAACTCATTTACATCAGATAATATAAATATGAAATAATTCCATACGGTTTTGGTGTAATTTTTTTCTTAGTCATCTCTGTATCTGCGACAAGACGTAGTGCTTGCTCCATAGGTGAGTCTTTTTTCTTCAGAAGAGTTTCTTTTTCCACAACTTTTAATATGCTTTTCTTTTCTGGAACCTGTCCTTGAAGAAACGTCGTAACCCCTAATAACAATTATAATATAATTGCATTATACTATTCCATTATATTAAGAAATCACTCACCACTTTTACTGCTGCTCGTTGAATTAACAACTTTAAATTTTTGAGAATCAGGGGGCATCTTGAGAACCGGAGGAGAATAGTCGTTGTATAACAATTTTAACATGTAGTCATCATCCTGAAAAAATAGAAAATTCGATTAATTTTAATTACATTAATAATAAAGGATAAAAAGTATTAGTTGAAGTAATTGAATTTTGTATTGACTTTAAATTTAAACCCCACGTGCTGCTTGATCGCTCGGATAGAGCTGTAGACTGACACTGACATGATAGATAATTTTACTCGAGTGTTTTTCGTATCATATCAAGAATTAAGAAGTTGAAGACGCAATTATAATACACGTTAATATTCACTTATAAATTTGAATGAATGTGAATGGAAATAATAATTTATCAGCACGATGTTAAACGCTAAACTACCAATAATCGAATGAATAATCAAATATTAATGAATCATGCAAAGCGAATGCAATCGTGAAGAGAGAATTGCCGGGTTACGTATTTAACTGTGTTGCGTCCACTTCACTCGCTGACTGACAGTCACCGACTACACATACACACACAGAACACACACAAACACACATAGAACAACATCATCAGAATGAATGCACTATGTATTACTACTATACTACTCCAAATTCTATTACACTACAACTAGTGAGAGTAACAACAACTAACATTTACTATCTTCAGATTTATCATTTATCCTGGCGGCGGCTGCCTTCGATACAGCAATCATTTTAATAATTTACATAACATCTAATCTTAACGAAGACTCAGCTATTGTAAAAATAAATGGGCAAATCTCTTGTTTTTTAGCATTGTTCATTGTTCAATAGAATAGAAGCAAACATTAAATAAATACTAACATTCGTCTGCTGGCTTTCAGTTGGCCTTGAGTCATGTGCACTACTATATAAAATGTGTTGCCTCTACTTCGTTGGAGGTGGTTAATGAAAATCATTCATATTGATCATGGTTTTTTAATCATTTTTAGATTTTAGCATTCCACATTCACACAAAATTTTTCATGTGGTTTATGGAAATAAAACTAAATTTATGAAATGGCTTCCATTAATGGAACCTTTAATTTATATAAAGTATAAAATAAATGCAAAATGACTCACGACATCATCGATTCGATGCTGATGGAGGAACCTTGTGAAGCCGGGAGTAGGACGGATCGTAAACGACTTGACCTCGTCGACAACTCTTTTAATAACATCACTTGAAGACGTACTGCTATTTAAATCACTACTACCATTGTTGAATAAACTAAAAATATAATTCGTAGTCAATTCTTTAGTTAATTCTCCTAATAACATTTTGAGTCTTCTTTTTTTTCTTCTTAAAATTCGTTGTTTTAAACACGCTTTACGCTCAGCAATACTAGAGGTAATTTTTCGACTTGGAAAATCTTTTGCCGTCCTTCTACCACCACTGTTATTGCTGCGACAATTGCTATGGGCATTATTTGTAACGGTTTCCTCGAAATTGCCTTGATTGGACAAGGATTCGAATGCAGCATCTCCAAGTAGTTTTCGGAGTTGTGGGTCGAGGTCAAAAGTCTTTCCTGGTGGCATTAACGATTCCCCTTCAGCGCCGTTTTGAAAAACAACGCTAGAAGTTGTAGCCGTTTGAGATGAAGGTGACTGTGGGGCTGTCAAATTAGCTTTATGAGGCACTGAAACAAAAATTGGGTTTTCCATTTTAATAGGAATTACTATAGTATGTTGATATAAACAACAAGGGGTACGTTCGAAAATTCAACTGTGGCATGATCCCTATTTCATGCGCTTTTGTTTGTCACTGTTTATCATTGTTGTATATTTAAAACCTATTTCAAAACATAAATGTATATATTTATTTATGTTTTAAAATCGTGAATTAACCGATAATACCGGATAACTTTTTAATAACTCTTGCGACGAAAAAGCCCAAGCGGGCTGTAGCCACAATGAAAAAGGATGGTTGGCCAGTCAAAGCCAAAATGCAAAAGAGGACTGTCCTAACACTCTCTGAGGTTACTTTTTCAGCTTATCCACCACGGAGCAGACGAGAGTCAGCAAAGCTAAACCCAAACTAATGCTATACTTTTTGTATGGATGT
>JAQFZB010000211.1:0-21496 GCA_034695165.1 Desoria trispinata
GATTTCCTTCTTCAAAGAGCACAAACATTGGCAGCTAAAAGGATTGTTGCTGTTACTAAGGTAACTTTACCAAAAAGTTATTACTCAACAAAGCCTAAAGATGCGTGGAAAATTGCTGCTATTTCGAATGAATCTCCGCAAGATAAAGAAGAACAGGATTTCATTAAAGAGAAAAATTTACAGCCAATATTTCACCTTTGGTTGGGATTTTTAGGCATTACACTCATTGCTGCTGCTATTGAAAACCAAATGAAAATATACAAATTGATTCAATTAACGTTTTTGTATTTTCGTCAATAAGTTGCCCTAAGGAATATACAAAGCTGGCAGTTTCTTTGACGTAAATGATATATACTATAACATGATATGTTAAAGAAATAATTATTGCAATAATTTAAAAGAATAATTAAGGAATAAAAATTAATTTTATTTTTATGTACATAAATCTTTATTCAGGCGACGTTACGGAAGTCCTCTTTTACTTTTTCATCAAGTTATGTCAATGAAATATTCAGTGAAAATTCAAAACGAATGTAAAAGAATGTTTAATAGTAGTGTAAAAATTTTGGTGTGTCTTAGCAAGTAGAATATGAAATGACACCGTCGCTCGCTTGTGGGTGTGGCTGTGGGGTTGCCTTGAGATTGTGTGGGGTTGGCTCGAGCTTATCGACCACACTCACGAGCGAGCGGCAATTTTAAATAAATGCTTCCTTATGTACGTTTTTAAAATTATGTTTATTGTCACAAGTATGGAATAAAATTTATTTTGTAGGTTTTTTAAGTTTTTTCCCAATGGCTTTAAATGCTAAACATAATATATCCGACTTGGTGTGCTTTTTCAGGAGTCCACAGAGAAAGCATTTTGTTCCTTTACAAATGCTGATATGAGCAAATACCTTTTTAACAGTAGAACACATATCAAATGTACACATCTCAGCACACTTCACACTTAATTTACATTCACGGAGATGATAAAGAACCGTTCGAATTTTCCAACAATGTGGCACTCCACAAAAGCCCATGTAACTGCATTTTTGATGGAAGAAGGCATGGGCTATAATCAGGAACCCACGCCTGAGAATATTTCGCTTTCTGGGTGTAAGCAATGATCCACTGAACCCTTCCATTTCAACAATGGCTTGGTTTACTTCAATAGAATGTATTAAATAGTAAAATTTTCCCATTGAATTGGTGCTTTCTGCTTGTGTAAATTAAAAGTTTATCATTTATCCATCAACTAGTTTGACGGAAACCAGCAACCATATTTCTCTGTAAATTTATTTTTATAGTTGTTGGAATGTAAAGCATAAAATGTTCCCATGAGTTGATAGCAGGGAGAACAATAATACTAATTAAAATGATCGTTAAATGATATCGCACCATTAGTTTTTATTGCAACGAAGGATAAAAACCATTAGTTTTTATTGCAACGAAGGATGAAAGAGTGGTGTATAATTTTTCTGTTGTCTTCATTCACCCAAAAAGGATAATATTGAAAAGACTATTTAAACCCTCTCCAGCAGGTGGGACTTCATCAGTTCAACTCTGACAGCAAAATGCGTACCAGATCCCAAAATTCCCTTCGGGCTAAACCCCTTGCATCACTACTACTAAGGGAACCTAAAAAGGAGAACTCCTATACGACTTCAACTATTAAATTGTGAATCCACTCGACAGTGGAGGGAGGATATTGTTCCGATTTGTATTTATTCTCGAAAGAAAAAGCAGGATCTAATACCGGTTATTTCTAAATCCATTGGCCCCGTCAAGTACCCGACGTTAAGATTCTTTTCAAGATCTCAAGGAAAATTATTGTATTTTTGGTTTTTTGAACGGAATTCAAACTTGGAGATTGACCTGTCGCTTCCATTGATTCCATTAGACTACGATTCTTCAGGGGAAGACAGTGGAGGAGACACAGATACTACTACACAAATTCCAACTCAATAGAGTAAGAATATTTGCAGTGTTTTTTATTTTTTACTAATTATTAGTTTTATTTGTAGCAATGGAGAGTCTCGTCGTCTCGCGATTGCAGCCAATGTCCAAGCGTGATAACTATTTGTAAGAATTATATCAGTTGATACTGACAGAAAAAAATTCGTCCGTAATCTTTAAATTAATATTTTCAGCCCTGAGAACTATTTTACTCCAATATCATCACCAAGTTGCGAGATCGATGCTGAAATTGGAGAGATACTATTTAAAATGGAACCACATAGTCCTCCAAAATTCAATTCTCCACCAGTAACCTTTCCTCCCTCACCCCTCCCCATTTCCATTCAGCCTCCACGAAAGAAATATATAAAACCAAAATTCTTTTCACCTTCACCACCGGGTGAAAAAATTCTTGAATTAGAGCATACAATTCAGCGGTTAAGGTCAGAAAACCTTGAATTACAAAATAAGCTGGAAATCACAAAGGCCAGACTAAGAAAAGCCGTATCTGTCGTCCGGCATATAGACAAATTCCACACTTCTTTACTATTACAGCTTAAAAAGCGTGTTCATTTTTTACAATGTAAACTTACACGTTAAAAATATTTATTTCAAAGTGTCATCTCATGTTAACTATATTGTGTTATGCAACTTGAATCCACTGAAAATAAGAAAGAAAAAAACCAACGTTCTTTGTCGATTAAAAGCAACTTTATAGATTTTAAACTAGCTGTCAATTATAAAGTTTAGAATATGGATTTATCTATAAGATGTATTTTAGCTGTCAATTATAAAGTTTGGAATATGAATTTATCTATAAGATGTATTTTTGTTAAATAACTATTTGATTCCATTGTGAAATATTGCCAATTATGCTAAGTGTTTGTTGCATTGTAAAATATTGCCTGTTATGCCCAAATATCACTATACTAGTACTAATAGTATCATGTTTTGAAGTCAATGTAAAATATTCGGTAGCATGTTAAATGTAATGATGGATATGGATCTTCTATTTATAATGTTTACAATTTTGAGAAACTTGATATTCAGTAATAAAAATTTATGTCCCTTTGTCCTGTGATTTTGATCTTTCATCATACTTTTATTTAACATCTCAATTCACTTCAGCTCTACGTTTTTGGCTGATTCGTTTTACTGCAGTAAATTTTTAAAATGGGAAATTTTTTTCGAGTTTTTATTTATACCAGCATATTAATTGGTATTCACAAATCTTCCTGTGATACCACCTGTACACGGGGCAACGAGAACTGCACAGAATGCCTTAAAGCCCGCGGCTGCATTTTTGTTTTATTAAATAATTCAACTTTTACCTGTCTGAATAATAACCAAATTCTCACATTCAAGGTTCGAAAGTCCTTCAAGGCGATGCAAAACAGTAGGTAAGTGAAATATTTCAAGGGGTCATTTCACGATTAAAAACAGCATAAATTTTTTTTGAAAACTGATTTATATTTAATTGCATTTTAAATAAAATGATTTTCATATTTTTAGGTACTAATTCAGAAAAAACCTATTTCTCTGGCAACACTTCAAAACCGACAATACAACAACAAGCAATATGGCAGTCGTTGCCCTTGGAAATAAAAACGACAACATCCCCACTTAAAATACCCAAACTGAAGGAATATTATACAACTCCAGTTCCTTTTAACATCTCTATTCAATTGAATGCGACAACTCCTGTTCCCACGGATATTACTATACAGTTCAAAACGAGGACAACAGCATCATTGGAAATCCCTAAAACAACAACTCTAGTTCCATTTGATAATTCCACCAGCTTCTCGACAACAGCCAAAGTGGAAATTCGCAAATTGAAGGATTATCAAACGGCAACCCCAGTTCCCCTTGATATTTCCTCTATATTTAATAATACTACATCAGACCCACTGGAAACTCCCAAATTGAAGGATTACTATACCACAACCAGAGTTCCCATTGATATTTCCTCTAAATTTAATAATACGACATCAGACCAACTGGAAATTCCCAAATTAAAGGATTATTTTTCGACAACTCCAGTTCCTTTTGACATTTTCATTAAATTGAATACGACCACAACTGTTCCTCTGAACATTTCTTTATTAAAGAACCATACGACAACTCCAATTCCCTTAGATCTTTCAATCAAATTAAATATGTCAACAACAGCTCCACTGGAAATCTCTAACATGAAGGATGATCCTACGACAACTCCAGCTCCCTTTTATATTCCTGTGTTATATAATCAAACTGCCGAATCAAAAAAACATTTGAATATGACTTCCATCCAGAAACCCACAACCACATCTAATGCCTCAGAAACTTTGCAATTGCAACCTATTAAAAATGAATCTCTCAACTCACACGTTTTGAACATTCGTGAATGGCCAAGTAAATTTCCCCGTTTAATCATTTTTAATGTCTCTCAAGCTTTTTTAAAAAGAATTTAATTTCTCTTTGTTTTTAGCGAAAAATTTCTTCAAAGATGATGGCTCATTTAATTGTGACAATCACAATACTGGATTGTATCATGAAGAATTTATGTTAAAAGTACAGCGATCATTGTGCCGCACTGTTAATGCTGTCCATTTGCACCTAAGAGAGGCCCCTAACCCAGCATTAAAGGCATGGAATTACATGAATCCTATGATGGGGAGAAATATTGTTTGCAAATTTATTAAGATGCGGCATATGCATTGCGAACAACACAACGGGAAAAACAAAAAAAACTGTAAAAACCTAGTTTTGAAACCCGCATGCAACTTTTCAACAAAAATAAGAGCACAACAATCGATGTGTTCAACAAGAGCCCTTATTCAAAGATTGATCCGACGGCAAGGATTTTATCGTCCATTAGTTGATTGGAATTTACTAAACCCAATGAACATACAAAGAGAAAAATGTCGTAATTTGAAAAAACAGAGGAAGATTTGTAGTCTGAAGAGAGTTAATTGTTAGTATTTTTTGTTCACAACTGGATAGGAATTAATATGTACGATAACAATGCATTTTAAAATGATTATAAATAATATTTAGGAAGAATTTCAACAGCAGCATTATACATATTACCACAAACGTGTTTATTAGAATCTTGTTTTATTTTACAGAATTAAATATAAAAAACAACACTAACAATATTTATACTACTAATAATATTTATATTCTATCATCTAATACTATTATATTATTACATATTAAACATTCATACAATATTCAAAATAGATTTTGTGTTGATGCTTATTTTTGAAATGCTATAATAAATGTTATTATTAACGCTTTTAATTTAAAATAAATACAAGCTAGTAATAATGTTAAAAATTTTCATACAACATACGTCAAATAAACAAAGTCAAATTTACATCAGCCAGAGGGTCTATCAAGTAATGAAGGACTTCCTCTCCGTCCCATCATTTCAGCTTGCCAGATTTCCAATTGTTTCAAAAAATCTGCTGCCAATCCCTTTGCAAAACTGCAAGAAGGGCCTGGCCATCTTCCTCGATTACACGTATTAGCAGACTTCGGATGCAGAATCCGAATAAAATATGTTCCTTCTCTGTCACGAAAAGGTCGAATGCGCAAATTTCCACTTTTTAGTTCAGTAAATGGATTATTCCAAAATCCTGAGTCATCCTTGTCAATAATTGTTGACTCCTCATGGTCTGCCAGGCGCTTCACAAGGGTCCGGGGATCAGTCTCATCAATTTCATTCAGCTGTTTAGAAATTATTTGAATCAATTCCATCAACTCAAAGGCAGAAACGTTTAAAAAAGTGTCATCCACCGAACTATCCTCTCCGATAAAATTTTTCTTTGTAATATTGCCCTTAAATGGCATTAAAGTATTTTCGAGCGTAAATATTGGTACCAAATTTAACAGTGTCAACTGATGCAAAAAAATTTGCTGTTCTTTCCACTGGAAGACTGTTTTCGTCCAAATCCAATCTTGGTTAGTTCAGTGAAAAGTCCATTTCTGCTTCCTGTTTTAGTTTTAACTGTAGAGCTTTGGAAATCGGTAATGTTTCCTCAATGTATATTCTGTTGCTTTTCATGACCAACTGGCAAAATAATCACGATCTTTGCACTCTTTTATACGGTTTTCTGAACAAGAAATTACTACAAAATCCAGAAATTTTAGTGTATAAGTAATAAAAATCTACAGTTCTATTTTTCACAATACTTTCCCATCAAACTTTTCTCCCATAGTTTTATCACATATTGTATTTCCGACGTTGGTCCAAGACGTAACAAATTCCGGCTCATTAATTTTATCCACTTTTCACATCATACAGAGTAAACTTTCACGTTTCCCATAATTTTTTTCAGATCGTATTATTACAACCAAATGCCAAATAAAATTTTACAGTTCTACCTTTGGCTCAACTTTCCCACCAAACTTTTTCCCTATACTTTTATCTCATATTGCACTTCCGCCGTTGGTCGAAGCCGTAACAAATTCCGGGTTATTAATTGTATCCCCTTTTCAGATCATCCAGAGTAAACTCTCACGCTACCCGGCATTTTTTCAGATAGGATTATTACAACCAAATGTAAAATAAAATTTTACAGTTCTACGTACAGCTTTCCCACCAAACTGTTTCCCCATACATTTATCTCATATTGCATTTACGCCGTTGGTCAAAGCTGTAACACATTCCGGGTTATTAATTTTATCCCTTTTTCAAATCATCCGGAGTAAACTCTCACGCTACCCGGCATTTCAGATCGGATTAATAAAACCGAAATCAAAGTTAATTTTACTCTCATTTTGTTTCTAAACTTCAGACTCGCAACAGTAAAATAAATATTAGATCAGAATAAAGTGTTCAGCTCAGTAGCAAAAATGGATCAATGTAATACAGATAGTTATGGGGACCTTGGTTCTCGTTATATTGACCGTTCATTCGATTGGTTTGGAGATGGACTCAACTATAACTCCAAAAGCATTCTAGAATACCAGCGACTAATTGAAAAAACAAAATCTAAAGATATTCATGAGAGTGTCACAGACCCATATTCTTGGGCTGCCTTAACCCCTTCTCAACACAGAGCAATGTCTATGGTGGAGGAATTTTTACAAAAGACAAAATCTGAAGTATCACCGTCACCCCTTAGGATGTTAGTTCAAGGAGAAGCAGGTTCAGGAAAATCTTTATGGATTGCAAAGGTCGCAAGACGCCTTAAAGAACAGTGTAAAAAATACTACATTGCTTCTCCAACTGGGGTTGCCAGCAAAAACGTAGGAGGTGTCACATTGCATAGTTTATTGCAAATCCCCTTCTACAAATCTTCAAATTGGGAAACACTTGCATTCAACAGTTACCCCAGCATAGTTTTGCAAAATAAATTAAAAGATTTAGAATTTCTTTTAATAGATGAAATATCTATGGTCGGAGCCGGTTTTTTACAGTTCATAAACATGCAGTTGCAAAAAATCAAGTCCTGTTTTTATTTGCCATTTGGAGGGGTTTCTGTTATACTAATTGGAGACATGGGACAAATTCCTCCAGTTCTCGATGCAAGTCTGCAACAAAATACAGCCAACGTGAGTCCATTTGAAGAACTCGGAATAAAGTTGTACCGATCATTTAGTAACATTGCTCTGTTTACGGAGAATGTTAGATCCCAATTTGACGAAGATCATAAGCAGTTATTAAATAATGTGCGTAAAAAATGTATAGGAGATGCAGATATAAAACTAATATCTTCTCGGATGGAGAGTGTTTTAAATCGTGATGAATTATCTGAATTTCAAAATGCTCCCAGAATCTTTCCAAGGAATGCATCAGTAGATGCGTTTAATAGAAAAAGAATTTCAGAACTTAATGTTCCAGTGGTTAAGATTACGCCCAAACAGACGCCTAGAAAACCACAAGTTGTTCATATGGAGCCCTTACTGCTAGGTAAGCAAGTTCGTGTTATGTTAACAAGAAATTTGGATATTCGCCGTCATTTGGTAAATGGTAGTTTAGGAACGGTAAAAGCAATAATTTGGGACAAAAAAAAACGCCCCTTACGGGACTATCCTAGTCTTGTTATGGTGAAATTCGACGACACAGAAGTTGGACCTTTAGTAGAAAATAATTGCGTTCCAATACCACCAACAGTGGAATATATACTTAACACTGATACTAATAGAACTCATAAAGTTGAATACTTTCCTCTTCGCTGTGCATTTGCACTGACTGTGCATAAGTGTCAATCTATAACATTGCCAAAAGCCTGCATTTTTTTTGATCACCTGGAATATTTTGAGAACATGAGTTATACCCTTCTGAGTAGAACTAGATCTTTGAAAGACATTGTGGTGTTAGATAATGAAATAACTTTACAAAGATTTTCTAATGTTTCCTTTTTTAAAGGGTGGAAGGATCAACAAGCCGAGTGGAAACGACTAAAAATGTACGATAGCGTAGATAACCGAGATCGATACTCGGATGTTACAGACAATGAAGAAGATGCATTTCCCATGAACTTAGAAGAGTTCAGGAAGAATTGGATATCTGAGATTAGTTGTCAAAATAGTGGTTTACCCTTAGACCAGTTGGCCAATGCTCTTGAAGAAAGTAGAGAAACGACCATCGATGCTTCTTTATTGTTTCCTAACATAGCGGAAGCCGAAGAAAAAAATTGTTTTGAAATGAGCAATGCTGATAATGTTGAAGACTTCAGCGAGTATATAAAATTCCCAGACAATTGGAATCAATTGCCGGTTATTTTTAACTCCCAGAATATACCATCAGCACCACCCCCAACTCCTGTATTTTTTAAGGAAAGCTTAGTAAATAATCAAGTCTTCTTCCCTGAGTGCGATTCCACTTCCCATTTGTTACCGGAGTGCGATTACGCTTCCAATTTATTCTCTAAGTGCAATTCTGGATCCGGTTTGTTTCCCGAGTGTGATTCTACTATAGGGAATGTTCATCAATGGATTGAATCCGCAGCAGGATATGGAGAAGATATTGTGGAGTATCCCTTAATAAAATGTCCCACACTATCTACTTCACCATCAGTCGAAACTATGACATCGGAAGAATACAACAGTGAATTTGTAAGCTGGCTATTATCTGGATTATCAGACTAAAATGAATACAGTTCCAAGTAATGCATACTGTCAAAAGTATGGTTATTTAGGCAGAAAGTTCATTTGCAGCTTACAACTGTGCAAAAAAGAGTTCTACTCCATGAAAAGTTTTGACATCCATCGGGAAATAGTGCATTCTTGTTCAAAATGTGGGAGTAGCTGTGACGATTTACAAGTGCACAATTGCGTTCAAATTGGTGGTAGCACTATACTACTAAATGGAAAAGACATTAACAATATACGAAAAGGTTTGTTTACGTTAAAATCCAATATTCACAGAGGCACTCTATTAGTATTTGATTGTAAATTTTCTAATAATCTGGGATCATTAGCTGATATGTTCGAGTATGTGTTCCACGATTTGAGTATTCTAATTACGGATTTAATAAATGTATATACTTTATTAAAACTATCAATCAATGTGGAGGTAACACTTGAAAAAGTTACCGAGGACATAAAAAAAACCATTACATTATTCTCTACATATGTGAGATACACGCATACAAATTTCATAGAAACCAACATACTTATATCTGCATCTTACTTAATTAAAAGTTTAAATTTGTATAATGAGAATGGTAGTGGTTGGGCTTTATACAGCATTAACTCAATGACTGTGCAAGTAGGACAATATCAACCTGTTCAACCCAGAGGAACTACTTTTAAAGTCCCAAAAGAATTAAAGAGAGGAACCATTTACAGTATTAAGACGTTAACAAACTGTTTTGTCCTTAGTGTCCTTTGTTCTGTTTTTAGGAACCAAATACGTTTAGCGGATTGTCTAGAAAAAGAGTTCAATGATCTTTCAAAAAATCAAAAAGCACGCATTAAGCGGTTGTATGAAAATTCTAAGAGCTACGACGGTATTATTGCGAATCTGCGTATAACGAATGAATTAAAAATAGCCGACTACTTAGACAGACCAGTAATGTTAACAGAGATTGATGTGTTTGAGCGTCTAAATAACCTTTCAATAAATGTTTATTCCCATAACGGAAGAAATATTTATCCTATACGCATATCACAACACCCAGGGGGTAAGCATTGTGATCTATTATTACTTACAAACAATTCGTCATTTCATTATGCTGTGATACCAAGCATTTCACAGTTTCTTGGCCGGCATCATTTTGCAAAGAGACAGTATTGCAGATTCTGTATAAAACCTTTCACATCCCTTACCTTTGACCACGAGCAGTACTGTAACAGAAATGCTCCACAGCGATCAAAGTTTTCGAACGATACAAAAGTGGAATTTCGGAAACTTTACATGCTCCAAGACGTGGCATATAAAGTTTATTATAAATTCATATGTTTTCGAGAGAAAGCAGGCTGGACACCTCCAGGTAACTTTGAACTAAAGTTTACTAATGTTGAGGCGAATTTAATCTGCGGCGGATATGCTGCAATTGTCATTGGTCCAACTGGAGATCTTCAAAAGTCTCGCGTTTATTGTGGGAAAAACGCCATTGAAGACTTTTTTCAATTTGTGGAGTACATATCAAGATGGATTGGAGAAAAAATTCAAGAAAATCAGATAAAATTAGTTAAAGCGAAAGAAGATATAATTGCAAGAAACAGTATTGTTGAATGCAAAGTTTGCTATCGTCCGCCAGATGTAAAAAGAAAGCTAGTTTTACATCATCATCATTTGGATCCGAATGTTCCAAAAATATGGATATGTAATTCCTGCAATTTGCAGATTAAACAAAGAAACCTGGTCTTTATTTGCCATAACGCAAGTACTTTTGAGCATCATTTTATATTAAAAGCACTACAATTAAAATGGGCTTCCAGAGCAAGAATAATCTCAAAAAATTCCAGGGAGATTATGTCGTTTACGTGTCTCAATGGCTTGAAATTCATTGATTCACATTTGCTACTACAAAGTCAATTGGAAGATCTGGTGGATCGATTGTTATCAATCCAAAATTTTGAAGCAAAATTCCCGATTATGCAACAACAATTTGGCGAACAATTCCAAAGTCACATTGGAAACAGAAAATTTCCATTTAGAGTCTTCAACAACGAGGATGCCTTCTCAAGAATAAAGCTCCCAACAAAAGAGGATTTTCGCTGTGAAATAACGAATCAAGACATTAGTAACGAAGAATACTACAAAGTTTCAAAGTTTTACGCAGAAAATTGCAAAAATTGGATGGACTACGCAAAAGTGTTTTTGTTAGAAAAAGTTTGTTTATTAGCTGATGTTATGAGTGAAACGGTGTCATTCATTTTTAAGCATTTGAAGTTAAGCTTGTTGCACTCAATTACTCTTTCTAGTTACGCATATGACTCATGCATATTTCATATGAAAGATAAATATGATAATGTTCAACAGGAAAAAGTTTTTGCATTTTTTAAGGATGGAATTCGTGGTGGACAAACTTTCTCTAATGTACGAATTTCACAAGCAAATAATGAAATAGTGGGAAATTTTAATGGAAATCCATCTGAAAGGAAACATATCTTTATGGTGGATTTCAACAGCTTGTATCCTGGCATTTTGAGCGAAAGTGACCTTCCTTTTTCAGACTATGAATTTATGTCAGAAAAAGAACTCAATTCCATTAATGTGGTAAACATACCTGAAAATGAAGGTGTCGGATATGCCTTCCGTGTGAGTTTAACGTACCCTTCAAATCTTCACGACAGGGATAATTGTATGCCATTAGCCCCATATAAGAGCAAAGTCACAGAAAAAGACTTCTCGGATGATCAAAAGAAATATCTTGGAAATTCATTTTCAACCTCGTTTAATCGCTCAAAGCTCATTATGGATTTTCATCCAAAGATTGGAATTGTGTGTTACTAAAAGTCTCTGAAGTATTGGATAATGCGTGGATTACAAATAACAAAAATTCACGAAGGTATAAAGTTTAAAGAAAAATCTAGCATGAAAAGTTTCATGACATATTGCTTGCAATTACGGCAACAAGCGAAATTAAACGGCGATGCGGTTGGCGATCACATTATAAAGCTTTTCCCTAACTCAATCTACGGCAAATTGCTTTCTAACACATCCGAATTTACTAATAATATCGTTTGTTCATCTCGGGTTCAAGCTTTATCTTTGCTGTCAAAACCAACATTTCACGACTGCACACCGCTTTCGCATAATCTATCGTTATTTCAGATGAAGCGTAAAACTGTTTCTTATGACAAAAATATTCTTATTCCATTTGTGTGTTTAGAGTTGGCAAAATTATATATGTATAAAGCATTTGAGCTATTCAAAAATACTTTTGAAAGTGCAACAATTATTGCGGGAGACACCGACAGTTTAGTATTAGAAATTGGAGACCAGAGTAATACATTTTATGAAAAATTTTACTCAATACGATCATATTTTGACTTCTCCAATCTACCAAATGATCACAATTTGTTTAGTACTTCGAACGCCGGCAAACCGCTTTTGTTAAAGATGTGTTATCCATACATTTTAGAGGCAATATCTCTTCAAGCTAAAAATTATAGTCTTCTTTTGAAATGTAAAAAGTGCAACTCGGAACACACATCGAAGTGTAAAAATTGTAATGTAATAAAATCCAGCGGAGTCCCACAACGAGCACTCACAAAAAGCTCCCATGATTTATATCGTGAAGTTCTCCAAAGTGGAACCCCGGCATTTGTGGAATACAATTACTATCGTGCAAATAGGATAGATGTTTCCATTCTCAACACCGGAAGGATTGGATTCCATGCATTAAACTATAATCGATATTTAAACGCCGATGGAGTGACTACGACGGCATTTGGCCATTGGAGGCTGAAGACGGAGGACTCATATAATGGATCAGACTGAACCTAACGAATTTAATTATTTAATCAACCATAGCTCCACAATGGTTGTTGCAGGAGCTTCATCAATTGGGAAGACCTATTTTGTGATTGATATATTAAAAAATACTAGTAAAGTTTTTAACAAGCCAATACACAAAATTATTTATGTGTATTCTCACTGGCAAGAAATTTTTGATGAATTGGCATCGGATTTCAAAGATCCATTTAAAGCAAAAAAATACCCAGAAGTTTTTTTTGTACAAAGTCTTACTGAAGCTGAAAATCATTTAGACTCGAAGTCAAATTGCATTTTGATCTTGGATGATCAAATGACTGAAATTGAAAATGACTCCGGGTTGGCTAAATATGTTACAGAGTGGTACACCAGACGATCACACCATGAAAATGTGAGCGTAATTTCAATTGTACAAAATGTGTTTTGTAAATCTCTGCGTTGTGTCATGCTAAATTCCACATATTTAGTTCTTTTCAAAATGATCCGAGATAAGAGCCAACTCCAGCATTTAAACAAACAGTTCATTCCAGGATATCCCAGTTACCTTACAGAAGCGATGGAACTAACAACTAAAAACAACAACAGAAAGTACTTATTATTTGATTTCTCTGCAACTTGTCCTGACAGATTTAGATTACGATCTTTCATTTATCCAACAATAGACATGAAAATTTTCATCCCTAGAAAATGAGCCAAAATTTACATTCTTCTTATAACTTTTTGTCAACTTTGGGAAAGTGTGGTCGATTGAAGTACAAAAAAACACTAATTAGTTGTTCGGATCAAGAACTAAAAGCCCTGGTTGAATGTATTATTAATTCTAAAGATATACTTATTTCAAAAAAGGAAAAAAAAGGAATCGCTAAAGCAAAGCGGTTATTTTCTTATTTTAGAAGGAAACGAATATTAAAACGCAAATTATTATTTCAATATTTACTCAAAAACCATAAACAAACTAATGAATTATTAAAGTTATTGCTCCCACGTTTACTTAAGACAGATCTACTCTGCCTGTTTGCGCCATAATGTGCTCTATTTTACGTGTTTCGCCATCAACTCTTTACGATCGCTTAGTTGCTGATGGATCTTTGGAAATAGAAATATTAAAAATTAACCGCGGATTAGCTAAAGAATCAAAAACTGAAGAACAAGTTAATACTGTGCAGCCACAAGAAGAATCAAGCCGGGGTAATCAGATCGGAAAAGGAAAAATAAATTGGATTGGATTTGAAGAAAAATTTGTTTTAACTTGAAATGGATCCAAAATATGTGAAAAGAAATTATTTTAACGCCCAGAAACCTGGTGGATATGCTGCATTGAGTGGATTCTTACAAAATAACCAGTATAAAAATAAAACGGAAGTCGAGTCAATCTTATCAGAGCTTAACACTTTCACTCAACATAAACCTGTCCGAACTAAGTTTCAAAGACGTAGAGTTGTCGTGCCATTTATTGATTGGATCTGGGCTGCGGACTTGATAGATTATCAAAAATACTCCAGAAACAACGGTGGAGTGAAATTTCTATTATTAGTTGTGGATTTGTTCTCAAAATTTGTGTTTTGTGCTAAACTGCGTCGAAAAACGGGAACAGAAGTTGCACAGGCTTTTACTGACATTTTTAAAAGTTCTAAAAGAGTACCCAAGAAGCTTTGGGTCGACAATGGGCGAGAATTCTACAACGCCCCCACCAAAAGCGCGCTTAAAAAGTATGGAGTAAAACTTTACAGTACATACAGCCATTTACATTCAATGGTCGCTGAAAACTATGTCAAGATATTAAAAACCAAAATTGCAAAATATTTTACACATACCAGAAAACACCGGTATGTTGATGTATTAGGCCAACTCGTAAAGAATCTAAATGCAAGTAAAATCCGAAGACTAAAAATGGCCCCAGTTGATGTGACTGCTAAAAACCACGCCGAAGTTTTCAATAATTTATACAAAGATTTAATTGAGTCTACTAATGCCCCAGCAAAATTCAAAATAGACGACATTGTAAGAATTAGTATAAACAAAATAGGAACATTTCAAAAAGGTTATGAGAAAACCTTCGGGGATGAGCTTTTCAAAGTCGTAGAAGTAAAAAATACATTTGGAGCAATTACATACAAACTTTCTGATATGAAAGATGAAGTTTTAGAGGGATCCTTATTATAATGAAAACTTGGTTAAAGTTTCTGGTAACTCAAACAGCGACGACTAGTTCTACATAATATTTCATCATGGACGGACGTGACCGCTATGTGACAGTGCTAAGTGACTGGTCTTTGTCAAATAATGGGGTGCAAACAAACACACCATCTAATTTTTCTACAACTTTCATAACTCCACTAGATTTTGGAAATCGAGAGTATGAATGTGGCTTAGTAGATATTTGGTTCAACGATTACGTTCCAGCTCGAACTTCAGTAAGGCAAGAAGCTGTTGTAAATCTCGCCAACGGAAACCCAAAATACTTCAATGGATCCAATAATGACTTTAGAGTCACAAATGTCTCAACGTCCGAGTATACATTTAAAAAATCTACTCTTGGTAGAATAATACCACAAGATGTAAATTCGTTCATATCTGCTATTAACCTTTATTTTGAAAATTTAAAAGGTCCCTTTCTGCTGTCTAC
This sequence comes from Desoria trispinata, assembly GCA_034695165.1. NCBI lineage: Eukaryota > Metazoa > Arthropoda > Collembola > Entomobryomorpha > Isotomidae > Desoria > Desoria trispinata. The sequence goes on from JAQFZB010000211.1 coordinate 15,447, forward strand.
TTCGCAGAGCGGGAAAGAGATTTCTCCTAGAACCAAACTCTTTTATCGTGATCCAAAAAAGGAAACTTGGCTCACCCTTTCACCATTTCTTGCAGAAGTGTTGGGATTCGAAAACCAAAAATTTTATAATGGAACGTATTTGTCACCTAGATTTCAGTCTGAAGCAAAACTTGAAGAACTCGGAAATAATGTAACGTGCTCCATCGGAATATCATTTTGGAATAAGCATATAGTGAAAATTTCCGAACCGGAAGAACATAATATAGATTTTTTAATTGATAGCATATCTGACGCCCTAAGCCCGTTTGCCGTTCGCCTTGTCTTAGCAAGAATTGATGATATTGACTTGCTTCATGTGTTCATTGATGAGAACTTAACCTTCTGTCTACCCACTCACATCAACCTACTATTAGACTTGACCCCAGGATATGAATTTAATAAAACACACACGGAAATATATTTTAGAGATAGTGAAACGTCCGGAGAAACAACAGCTGCATCCATAAGGCCCCCTTCTACTCAAAACTGTCACGGGCATATTGTAACAAATTTCACGGAGCCGCAGACCATTGGATCCCAACTGTTACCAGTTATTCAAACATTCATTCGCCAGCCAGGCATAAATAGACAAGTGCATCTGTCTCCTCGGCCAGTCTTGTACTATCCTTTGAAAAGTTCACACATACCAACAATTAAGCTCTCTATTGTTGATCACGTATTCCAGTTTATACCAAATTCAGAAGAAACAACAGTGGCTCTTTTTCATTTTCGACCAAGGAGATTTTATTAACCAATGCGAAAAGTTATATGTACAAAGTACAAGTGTTTTCTTGATAAAGTTCCGAAAAACATTTCTAAACAATTTGGAAAAGGAAACAAGATGGGGAAAATGGGTAGCGGTGGATTTTTTGTTCAGGGCGCTGACTACGTGATCCCATTCACAACTGGAAGACGAATTAAATCAACTCCCAAAAAACGAACCGTTAAAAGTCAGAAGGGGGGTAAGAAAAAAGCTGGTATAAAGCAAGCAGGAGCTGGGAAGAGAATCAGTTCTAAAAAGAAATCCAAGCGAAAAACAACCAAAGGTGGAAAAGCCAAGCGTAAGCCTAAAACAGCCAAAAAGAAAGCAAAGAAGTCCGCGGAATTGCTATAAAAGAAATGGAGAAGCAAGTTTACCCAGGCTCTACGGCTTCATATTCAGCTGCCGTGGACCTATTCGTATTACCCCCCACAGATGTTACATCCCTTTGTTCAGAAACCATTTCATTTTTCCCCATTTCCAACTATAAAGATAATAACAATCCAATTCAGTTTACCATATCATCGTCAGTCGGACAATACCTACAATTGGATACTGCAAGCCTTTACATTAAACTTCGAATTGTAAATTCAGACGGAACAGATTTAGCTTCAAGTAGCACTGTGGCACCAAGCTATAATTTTTTCCCATCTTTGTTTGAATCTTCGGAAGTTTTGATTAATGGACATCCTGTTTCCAGATGCACTAATTAAAATTTATACAGACATCACATTCCTGATTTATTGTCTTTTCCGCAGAGTTTGAAATCTACTCAGTTAACGACGCAGTTGTATATCCCAGATGAAAAACAAGATTCTTTCGATTCAAGTAATTCGGGATATGTGAAACGGAAAGCTTTGTGCAACTTAAGTACACCAATGGAAATTTCAGGAAGAATTGCAGAATCAATTTTTCAACAAACTAGATGGGTTACTAATTCAGAGATAAAACTGACATTGAGACGGGCACTCCCGGAAATTTCATTGGTTGGAGCCTCAGTTGAAGGAAAATCTAGTCCGTATAAATTGTGTTTGACGAAGTACAGCTAAGAATTAAAAGACATAATGTTAATCCACAAATTGTTACCAACCATCAAAAGTTGCTTTCAACTGGAAAACGATGCCATTATCCAATTCGCTCGCACGATGTAAAGACATTTGCAATAAGTTCTGGAACTCAAAATGTGTGCTCCGAAACATTATTCTCCGGTGTTTTACCAGAGTTTCTGTTTTTGACCTTTTTACCCGAGAAAGCGCTACTAGGTGAACTGGAATCAAGTCCATTCAATTTTCAGAGTTTTGGTGTTTCTAGTATTGTTGTTACAGTAAATGGAGAGTCGGCATTATGGAAGCAACTAGATTTTGACACGGATAAAAAACTCTGTTTACTAGGGTATGAAACGTTACACAACGCAAGTGCATTTCCTGAAGTTGGGAATGGGATTACGTACTCTGATTATTTAAGCAACGGATGCTTTGGTGTAGTCTTGGATCTCAGCCCGTCAAACGCTGCAAATAGATTTCAGATTCCAAAATCTGGACAGCTGCAAGTAGAAATCAGATTCAAAAAAGCCCTTGATAAGAACATCAACTGTTTAATTCTTTCTCAAACGGCTTCTATAATCCAAATTGATAACAACAAGAACGTTTATGCTGACACATTGATTCAGTTTTAATGCAGTCCGACAGCATTTTATGCTGTTTGAAAAACATACTGAAAAATACCTCAGTAAATAAAGTTTATGTAATAGCTGCTGATGAATTTTACAAACTCAGTTTATGTCGCCTGCCAATAGTTATTGTACAAAATACAGATCCCATTAACCGTCAAGGATCTCATTGGGTTGCTTGGATAGTATATAAAGCTGGACATTCAAGAAAAATTGTCAGTGAGTTCTTTGACAGCTACGGTCAACCACCAACTAAATATAATTTGAACCCAGATTTTGAAGTTAATAAATGGAACAGGAAAGTTCTTCAAGCAGATGAATCTTCCAATTGTGGATTGTTTTGTATATATTTTATTTTCTTACGAATGAATAGACACTCATTTGAGTCTTGTTTGTCTGTGCTTAGTGATAATAAACGGGAGAATGCCAATATAGTTAAGCGTTTTGTACATACAATTAAGTTTAATAAACAGTATACTGGCCAAGGTTGCTGTACAAAGTTTGAAAATAATAATAAGTGAACAATAATTGTAAATAAGCTGATTCGAAATTTATTTGTGCAGAATGGGTAAAATAACTTGTGCCCTTAGCATTACATTACTCTTTTGGCATGCTCAAGCAAGAACTAAATCTTCTTCCGAAATAGAAGATGAATGCAGAAACTGCACGGAAGGGCTACTGGGATTTTATAAAGTGGTCTGGTTTCCAAAAGCCGAAGCGGAGTATTTCTGCCGAGAATCTTCCAACCTTGGAGGGAAATATGGAATTGTTGTGGAGAAAGCGTGCGAGCCGGAACAATGCTTTGGTATCTCAACCAAAGCGTTTACAACAGTCATAACCCCGTTTAACGATTGCCAAGAAAATGCAACATACCAATTATCAAAGAATCTTACTCAAAACATCCAAACAAATGAAAGCCAAAACGGGTTGCAGCTATTATTGAATATTATAATGCTGATCTCTAACGGCTTACTCATTGTGTTCGAAATAACGATTTTTATTGGCGTATTCGTTTCGACAAAACTTGGTCACATTAATATTGGAACCGGTGCAATTGGCCGACCAGCAACTTTAGGTGAACGAGTTAGTGAAGATAGTCCGACTTTATCCAGAAGTTCACGTCATCTGTATGCCTACAATGGATCACCACCATCGTATCGGACTGTGTTTTGACCACCCACACGAGAAAATGAAGTAATACATACACATTAGTATTTTTTTGCACTATTATACACTACACTAACTAAACTAACCGTAATTGCTTCTACCCTAATACCAATGTAAATAATGTAAATATTTTTTTTTAGTTTGGGATAATCCCTCTCGTCAACCCTTAAAAAATATAAAAAAGAAACAAAAAAGGGTTTGGCGAGAAACATGTCCGGACAGCCTTATTGTGTTTTTGATCAACAAGGTCGCCCGTGCGTGAATTTCGTCAAGCTCAAAAACATCAAAATTCTAACGTTAAGAAGCAAGAGCGAGTCAAAATAAAAGTGACCCTATTTTCGAAATTAAATTCTGTGATGTTCCAGCATGAAGTCCATCCCATCTTCTAACTTTCTGATCGGGCCCTTGGTCAGTCCAGAAAAATGTAAACGACGAGAGCCCAACGTGACGACCAAATCCAGACAAATGTAAACGACGAGAGCCCAACGTGACGACCAAATCCAGAAAAATGTAAACGACGAGAGCCCAACGTGACGAGAAAAGCGACAGAAGTTACAGGAAATTAAAGATGAACGATTACTGTTGAGAACCACCATGGGCGAAAATCAGATATCAAATAATAATAACTACAGAAGAAACAAAGAAGCGCGATGTAGTTTGAGACACATCAAACGCCATCTACCGTTTATTTTGTAAACATAATGCACTTCTCTGTTTCCTCTGTCTTTATTTTCATTTGGTATCAGAGTATCGTTGATAGTGGTTCTCAACAGTAATCGTTCGTCCAAAATATCACCATTTTCCTGTCGCTTTTCTCGTCACGTTGGTCTCTCGTCGTTTCCATCTTTTTCTTTTGTCCATCACGTTGGGCTCTCGTCGTTTACACTGGTGTTGTGTCACGTTGGGCTCTCGTCGTTTTAATTTTTCTTCGTTTCTTGCTGTGGACAAGGTAAAAAAACTTTAATTTATTCATTATTTTTTTTAAATTGTCATATCCTCTAGATGCCAGCTTGTCTGAGCAAAGCAATTAGCTGCGCCAATTGCTTGGGCGACGGTTGTTTCTGGGGGAGATCGTTGGAGGGGTCACTGGCCTGTTCCGAGGCCCGAGGAGATTTTTGGGGAGATTGGCCAGTTCTCCTTTCTCCCGGTCATGATGGACTTTGTCCAGAAGAGCCGTCAGGATCTGCAGCAGCAGCTAATAGTTGCTCTTCGGATGCCCTTGCCATCGCCGGTAATATTTAGAAATAGCACTTACCCCACAATTACATATTATTAATTTTTACAATAATAAATTTATCAGGATCAGTTGTTTCCATTGGATCCGTGACTGGTGCAGCCATTTGGCTTGCCTGGCGACATCACGCCAACCTGGTTCGATGGAGGGAGTCAGCGGCGGACTCCATTCGTAGTCTTGGGACTTTTGTAGGCGGGTTTTGGCAAAGGCGCCAACCCCAACAACAACAGCCTCCACGTTATGTGTTGGGGAGTGGAGGTCCGTCTCCTGCCAGGTTCTGGCGCCGTGCCAGAAACAGCGAGCGTCCGGCAGCTGGGGACAACTTCGGAGATGCTGGGGCGTTGGTGGTTCAACCGCCACTTGCGGTGCTTCCAGTGGCACCACACGCCACCACCTCCAAACAACCCTCCTCGTAGAGGAGAACGAGTTCGCCGTCCTCCTGAACGCTTTGTGGCGTCCCAGGAAAGCGGTGCTTCTGCAGCAGCAGCTGCTAATAGAGGTGGAAATCGTGGTCGCCCAGGTAGTCGTCGTGGGACAGAGAGCAAGGGTAAGTGGTTTATTTCAAAATTTAAATTTATAAGCTATTTATGAGTTTATTACTTTTGTTTGTAGACGAACGACCCCCATGGAAGTAAAGAGAAATGTTTTTTTGTTTTTTTAATAAATTCATAATTTTATAATATTTTGCCTTTTATTTAAAATTGTCGCTCGCTCGTGGGTGCGGTCGATAAGCTCGAGCCAACCCCACAGCCACACCCACAAGCGAGCGACGGTGTCATTTCATATTCTACTTTAGCATCGACTCGATGAAGATAAACGTCAGCTAAATTGTTTTGATATATTTATTATTCCATCTAAAATATTATTTCATGGCTGCATCAACAAAATCTTAATAATTAATATACAACCTTCCTGGTCTTTAGATATAATGATTTATTATTTATTAATAATCTTCAGAATATATTCCAAAACATATTGGTCCACTATTTCATGTCACCAAAGAAATAGAAAATGGGTTTGCTATAACTTTAATTTATTATTTCTCATATCGTCCCAGATCTGATTTATCTCTTTTTGAGAACAGAATTTTAAATTCGAGAGGTTTTAAGGTGAATCCTGGTGCCATATCTGTTGTGGGTGAAGAACTTCCCATAGGAAAGTTCATAACATATCGTTCTATG
>JAQFZB010000212.1:0-21452 GCA_034695165.1 Desoria trispinata
CTCGTCACACTTTTATCTGCAATCGTTTTACTATTTTTCGTCACTATGACACCTGTCGCCATTTTATCCATCTCATACTCAGATACTCTTGACAACAATCTTTACTTTCAGGTATATGATATGTGTTAATTCTTTGGATTTATTCCATGAGCGGAAAAGCCCCTTCACGCCCAACCCATATGATATCATTTTACGATAAATGGTCCATGACGTTGGATGAAAAGAACTTTATTTCATCTTCGTCACTAAATTATTAAAACTTTCTCTTTGCAAGAGTGAAAGTGAATTTTAGGAATTTCTTCACTTTCTTTTCACTCTTAAATTCTTAATCCAATAGATAGCCATCCTTCAATACTATAGCGGCCAATAAATCAACTTCCTGAAATCCCAAAGGCATTTTCTTCTTCTTCCCAATGCCATACTATATAGGCCTGTGTTAAATTTCCATCTTCTACTCAAGCTCTTGCACTATTTATCATTGAAATGGAAATCACACATGACGGGGAAGATATTCTATAAAGAAAATAGGGTTACAAAATTAAAATTAAACATGAATTATAAAATTACTTTTTCTCTGTCAGCTCTAGCTATAAATCAATGTGGTGAAAAATGTTAGAGTGCAAAACCCATAGTCAAACCATAAATCTAAATTTTCAAATAGATGTTCATTTTTTATTTTATTTTAATTAATGATTTTTCAGATTTTCCGTGCAGTGGCAAATGACTTGGAGCTGTGTAACTTTGCGTTGAATTTTTACATATATTTCCTTTGCTCAAAAGAGTTCCGTAAAAAGTTCCTCTCATTCTTCACGGTGCTGAGACAAAGGACGACAGCAGGGGGACGTAAAGGAAGTTTTCAATCTGTCGCTATGCCCACAAACAACCATCATGCCATCTCACAAGTGCCCCCGCCCTCTTCAAGGACACATTCACCACATAATCTATAAACATTGTTCCCACTCAATCCCCAAACCCCAACAGAATATATTAAAATAATAATAATATATACATATATATTATTAAATGACATGTACGCATCCATATAATTTGAATGAAAGAATTTAAATAAAATAGTATGTTTAAAGGTTGACGAAGAATCGCTTTATCATAAAAAGGCCTTTTATTGTTTTAATTTGTTTGTCCATTATTTAAAGATTTCGAATTAAAGTCTTGATATTCTCGTCAACCAAAGGAGAAGAGAGAAGCAATTCTCCGATTGTATTGAAATCCTTTTCAATTGAATCTGGAACAGGATACGAGAGATCGGTTTTGAGCTTTTGTGAAAAACGCTTATGCCCCTGATCCTTGTTGATACCGACACGACGTAAGTTTAGAGACCGAATATACGAAATAGTCAGACTCACAAACAATGTTTCTACACCATCTACACCCAAATCGTTCATAGACATGTCAAGATCTTCTAATTTTGCATCTGAAACAATCAAACAAAAATACAACATTAATCATCAATGACAAACTTCAAGTACTAGTTTTCTTTACGTAAATCTACTCGCAAAACCTGACTTGAAATATAGGGCAGACATTAGAATGATATAAATCTTGAGAATTCTCAATAACCTGTATCTACCCCAATTTATTATGATTATTACATTGACGTGATACGTGATAGCATAACAAATGTTGCTCGGCCTAAAATTTAAAAAATATCCGATATATGAGTACGTCACCTAAAAAATGGAACATACTTCTCACAAAAGAATTTTGTTATAAATTTTGAATGGATAAAACTTGAAATTGAATGCATTCCTTAATTTAAAGTGTAACTTGATACACATATTCAAGAAATCCGAATGGGACTCAAAGGTTATAACCATAGTAGAACTGGCTTTTGAAACGAAATTCGAGAAGGAAAGAGATGAATGGAAAATATTAGAGTTTAATTACTTGTAATGGCATGCAACACTTTCTGCGAGTTGAGGAAAAGTTTTCCCGTGAAGTTGCAAGAGGACAATAGCAACTGCTGGAGATTAGAGCATGAACTGATTAAGGATGCTAAACTATTTCCCACGCTGTTCCCCAACGGATTATAGTTGACGTTCAAGTATGATATTTGCCACTAAAAAGATAAAAACAGAAAATTTTACCATAAATAAAACGCCATTTTCCTCAACACAAAAACATTTTAAATTATAATTTTATCTTTTTACTGAGAATTTTGGCTCTTTTGCTGCTTTCACTATAGAATCAGATAAACCATTAAATCCAACTGCAGTCATTCCATTCTTGCTTAAATTCAGTCTTTGCAAATTGGCCAATGTTCCAATGATTTTTGATAATTCCTGTTATTTAAATAAATTATAAATACAAGAAAGTGTTCAATATTTTATGTAAACAGAGATACGATGTAGTATTTATTCCTACAAGAATTCCATGATCAAACAGTGCACACCCTGTCAGACACAATTCCGTAAGAATGTCCTGTCGTTGTAATGATTTGAAAAGTGCTTGACAAACTGGTCCTCTCAAGTTTATACTTTCAACAATCAAACGGTTCGTAGATTGACATATATTAACTGCAGTTTTTATCTCTTTACATGCATCTAAAAATTTAAAAACATATTGTAAGAATTTATACAGTGAGCATACAAAATTAAATATAATAAACAGTAGTATGATTGTTTACCGATGCATAATTCTTCGCAGGCTGTTTGAAATCTGATCATTAATAGAGGTAAATCATAAGATATAACTTGCGCAAGTAAAAGTGTATCATCATTATTAACAACAAGACGGACTGGATCCATTGGAGATAGATGTGCTCCATCCGCTGTTGATAATGTCAATATTGGTCTTACTCCATGAGATCTAATTACAAGACAAAAATGCTATATATAAAAATCATCCATTATTTCCCTCTCCGGTATACCTTTCATATCTTAAAGAACATTCATCTGAGAGCCATGCAACACTTTTTTGAAAATTCTCCTCATCTAAAGGAATCAGGAATGTTTGTTCCAAAATTTTTACTCGAAGTCGTACAACAACCGCTGTTGATGCGGATCCTTTACTGTTATTCTGTAAAGTCGATGTTGATCCTGATATTGGTAGTTGTGATTGTTGTGACGCAGGTACACATTTTCGTTTTGTTTTTATTGTTAAGTATCGATCTAACAATCTTGGTTCATTTGTACTTTTGGTTTTACTTTTACTACTTGCAGTTCTTTTTCTTGTAAAATTATCCATCGAAGATGAACGTTCTGAATCAGATGAAGAGTCTTCGACAATCAGCATTTCAACTGGAGATTTAGGAGGGGGAGGTGAAGAGCTCCGTTTCCTTTTTGATGCTCCACTCGCATTACTACTTGATGATGAAGAATTTGAACAGGGTGTGCATTCATATCTAGCTGAAGCTGTTTGAGATGTCAACGGAAATTCATCTAAAATTCATTATCAAATAAAGAAAAATTTTAAATGATCAAAATACATATATAAGCAACAATAATAATAATATTCTTCATGGAATAAAAGCCACAATGTCATATCATAATGATTATTCACTTTCACAATTTATCAACACATATATACCTAGGTAGTAAAAGCAGGTAGAATGACATGATTACCTATATCGTCATCGTCATCATCGAACATCAAAGGACTTCTAATTGTCCTATCATCATAAGGTGGTAAAACGGGAGTTAAGGGAGGTTCTTCAACCTCATCACTTTCATTTCTAATGACGGTTCTTCTTCCTCTAGTAGTAGTCGTTGTAGTAGTAGCATTTGAACTTTTATTCATTGTACGTTTCCTTCCTTTTGTTGTTGTTAAAGTCGCTTCCGATGGCAATGGATCTATCTGACTATCATTAACCATCCATGATTCATGAACATCCAGCTCTGATGGTATCAATGCGTTTCTTGGTCCTGGCGATATGGGTCTGTCATGGGTATCATTACAATGACGCCTACGTTCTGCTGCTGATTTTTTATTATTGCGCATGAGACTATTCATTGTTGACCGATACATTTCTTTTGCTTCTTCTGCATTATCAGGATCAAATGTATCGTTTGCTATTTTCACAGGTACCGGTTGGAATTCATCTATGCTTTTTCGTCCGTCAACAGAAATTCTACTGTTACTGCTGTTTAATAAGGAAAATTCTGGACTTGGATTTCGTGGGCGTTTTGTTCGTTTTAAAGCTCTTTGCTCATCCTTCTTTGTATATTCGTGTCCTTCTACGAATTACAATACATACATATAATCCTCTCTCAAATACTACTACGTGTCTATTACACCATTTCTTCTTACAAAAACTAATATAACTCTAATTTGGACTTACTTGCAAGCATTTTATCTTTTAGTGTTTGTTTTACTCTCTGATAATGATCGTAACTTCCCTGCAAAGTTGATTCGTCCGCAGAAGAGTATCGCCATATTATGAGATGGTCTAATGGAAGTAGTTTCTATAAAGACAAATTGCAAAAGTTTAACAAACTTCCCTAAAATTCGTAAATAAACTAAAGTATTCTCATCACCTTATCATCTCGAACCATTACATCCGCCCCATGTTTTAGAAGAATTTCAACAACATCAAAGTTGCCATTACTCAGTGCGTCACTAAGTGGTGTAATCCCTTCACAAATCTGACCACCTCGGTCATTTATTTTCGCACCATGTTTGACTAGCTCTTCTACAACTAATGCGTGACCAAAATTAGCAGCTTCATGTAGTGGGGTCCATCCAGCGGTATCTCTAGCATTAACTTCCAGACCCTGAAAAAATCATTGAAATAATTAAAAAATTAAATTAGATTTAAATCAAAATAAAATTATAAATATTAACCTGTCTCAAGAATTTCCTCACTCCATTAATATCTCCTTTTTTAGCTGCAATATGAAGAGGTGTTTCTCCAGCTTCATTCTTTCTTCCAACCACTTTCCGTTTTACGCCTCGCCCTCGTTTATCCGAATCGTCTTCATCACTTTCTTCATCCACTAAAGCAAAAATGAAAATTAATAAAAAATATTAAGTACTCTACAGGCAAGTTAAACAAAAGTCCCCAAACAAACATCTCACATGATAAATTATTTAAATCAATTTTTTCGTCTACTTCGTCATCCTCTAGTACATCCTCCTGAGAATCTACATCGTAATCATCCAAATCTGCCCAACACATTCCTTTATGTCTTTTTATCCATTCAATTTTATCCAGCGCCTGTTCTATATTTTAAAAGTCAAAAAAATTATGTCAAATACGAAACATGATAAAGAAAATGTTTGGCTAAATTGGTACTTGATTCCTCAGTATTGTCCTGGTTAATGCTTTTAAGATAAAGTGTATAAGATTCCAAAACCCTTAACTTCCTTCTCTTGCTTTTTGTTTTTTTTGCCAGGGAAATTGCGAATTTGTAAGCTTCAATGAGTTTATGTTGGTCAACAAGAAGTTTTTCCATAATATTAATAATATTCATTTGCGTTTTGAATATCTAAATACAACGAAACAATTGGAAAGAATGATTTGGTTTATTTACAGTGGACACCATCAACAAAAAACAATCATTTAGATCATACCTCAACTGTATCGGATCCATGTAGAACCATTTCTGTATTGAATGATTCCAAAGCCTTCTCAAAATTGTTTAAATCCTTATAAGTCATAGCTATTGAGAAATGCAATCGTGTCAATTGCTTGCCCTTTACACCAGTGAGTTCAGCCAACTAAAGATCATTTACAAATATTTCTTTAAAATTATTAATTTCAATAAATAAATAAATATAAATAATCATTATAAAATATGAATTAGGAAAATTTTCGTTTTCATATTCAATTTTTTCCAATGATGGAGTCAGTTGCAATACCGAAAGCTCGAATTGATAATAAAGTTTTATTACAATCTTTATCCATCTATGCCATACAAGATAATCCTATTTTTTACAAACCTTCAGGGCTTCAAAATAATGTTTTAGAGCATCAGAGAAAAGTCCCATCTCAGCATACTTATCTGCCATATATTCACTCAACTTCATCCGCTTGTGGATTTGTTCTGGTCCTAACATCACGTACTGATCATATCTTCGACACAGTCTTACAACTATTTAAATTACACGCGTACATTTTCTTAAAATCGTTAACGACAATTTTAATAAAACACTTACCAATTTTAAGAAGTATTTCAAGTTCTTTCAAACTTGCTAAGATTTCTCTCTTTCGTGTTGACTTTGCTCTCTTGCTTATGCTTAAAGCCTGACGACGCCATTTCTTAAGAACATTCTTACCGGCGTCCAAATCGCAGGAACTTATCAAAGCCTGAGAAGATATTTTCTGTAATAAAAGATGCAAGGAATGAATGATAATTGTAAAACTCATACTTTTGCAAGTGCCATCACGGCTTCTATTTCCATATCTTTATTATCCAAAATTTTGGCAACATTTACAGCATCTTCTGCTGCGGTACAGGCCTTCTTTGAATCTCCATTCCGGATGTGAATTGAACTCAGAATTAACTGACAGGGATGAATGTATTCATACAGGTTGTATTTCTTACCAATATCTACGGCCTGTGAAAGATCATCGCCAAATTAAGCACCACATTGTAATTTTTTTATTTTATCAATTTACTTTCTGCAACCAAGCAGTTGCATCTGCATCATTTCCTTGAGTTTCAAGGCAAATTCCAAGATTCTGACAGTTATTACATTTCATTGCCATGAATTCTTTCTCCGAACCCAACTGAGTTGTTAACCTGTAAAAACCATTAACATATAACTTCATTCTCAGGGTCAACATTAACAATATTTGGTAATGAATACTTAGACGATTCCGAAAGAAGATTATATGCTTGACGAAAATATTGCTCGGCTTTAGCTAAATCTTTCGCTTTAGAAATTTCATCAAGCTCCTCAGCAGCAGGGTCTGCTTTAGAAAGATAACTTCTCCCCAGAGTTATAAGGGCTCGTTGTTCCTCCGCGTTATTTTCTTGCATTTGTGCTACTTCTGAATAATCAATACATTGTCAATTACTAATTGCATGTGTTCTTGATGATTTAAGAAAATTTAAAAAAAATACAACTTACTTAAATACTTGTTTATGAAGGAAACGGCTTTTTCATGCTCTTTCATATCGATATAAACTTCCGCCATATTCCGATAAGCTATTCCCAAGCCCATGGCGTCTTCTTTAACATGATTTTTGCAGGTGTCTATCTCATTCTAAAACACAGGTTTAAAACGTTTAAATAACTGATTTTATTATTATGTATAACATGACATGACAAGAAAATTTTTGATTTACCTGATGCTGTTCCAGAGCATCTTGAAACATACTGAAGGTTCTATACATGTTCCCGAGCTTATTATAGTGCCCTGCTGCTTCTTTATATTTCCCTTGACTTAGAGTAATACGGATGCGTCTTTGGCAAGCTGTAAATTCCAATCAAACTTTAATAGCATGCAAAAGTGAACCCACTCTCGTGACTAACCTTCAACTAAAAAACAGTCCGAGTCTTTCATTATTTTACGTTTCGGTTTCATCATCCTGTCTTGTCACAATGGCCGCAACTTTAAATTTTATTCCTAATTCTGAAGATTCTAGATAATTAGCAGGTTATCCTATTGCTGTTGATAAGTGATAAAGTATTCCACATAAAAATGTGATCATATGAACGAACGATGTTTGATTATACGGAACGTGAGAGAGAGAGAGAGAATGTGATGCGTCACAGAATTCTGTGGTGGTCGTGATGCGTAGTTGGAATTAGCTTGTTGACAAACTGAAGTGACTACACTGCGACTGCGACAAATGAGGAAGGAAATGGGAAATTCCAAATAGAAACAGACACTTACTAATGGTAAACCTCGGTGTATTTTAATTTTTAATCACGAATCAATGCAAAGAGGGAAAAATCATTGTTCCTCAAACACATTGTAGAGAAATAGCGCCATAATTCATATTTGTCGACACTCTATGTCGTTGGCTCTCTATGACATCTGCATTAAGATTATCATTTCGCCCCAATGGAATGAGATGGTTTTCAAAATGTTGACAGTATTTTGGTTTTTAAAATTGATTGATTCTCGATAATTATTATCAATCGTTTATCTTATAGTTTTTATAGTTGTACGTCGTATGACAATAAACTTCCATTCGAAGCGCCTGTAACATTTCGTTATAAAATATTTATTTGTAACGGAACAATAAAAATGTTATGACAAATATATCTGATTTCTGTAAAAATAAAACTAGATAGGAACTATGTCAAGTGATCTTCACTTCGAATATATTCACCAATATCAGATTGATGAAAACAAACCATTGTTCCTGGATCAGCATGTCGACAGTCGGAGGTAGATTTTGCAGCTGTCCCAAACCCCTATTCCATTGCAATGAATGTTTTATTGTTTTAGTTATTTCAGTAAAATTATGAAGACTTACCAAGGGAAGATCATTCATAGAGTAAAGTACGACACCTTGATACCTATCAACGCTTTCAGAGATTCGCCCAAGGCCGGATTTCATAATATTGTGTCCATATAGAAATTGTTGTTCTGCTGCTGGTTTTAACCACATTTTACCCTATTAAATCAACCGATAGTACTTTTTAATTAATACTAATATGGATATAACAAAAAACAATCAAATTAATTCTTTACCTGCGCATATGGTGCGAGATAATCTAAAGCTGTAACATGAAGACGAAACTTTTTGGTTTTTGTAAATTTTCCCATGCACGTTCCTAAGGAAACGAGGTTATCTCTTCCGACATTTCCAGCTTTCTTCATTAACTCTTCAGAAACATAAAATACCCTCTCTCTGTGCAATCTAAAACAATATGGTCCATCTGGACGGTCGATGAGGATCTTTATGTTTTCCCCAATACTACAAAAAACCATAAGCACTTTAAATAAATAATTCAGTTAATTTCGGATTTAGGAGTTAAAATAGTTACTTACTATTTGACCAACTTCTCAAAGAAAATTCTCGTCTCTTCCTCTGTCAAGGGACGCATTTCGTGTTTATTATTTTTATTTAAAATTTAAAAATAATGAGTTTCTTTATAATTATGATGATAATTGATAATGTTTCGTTTCCTTCCAACACGAACAATTATGGAAATTAGAGTGAGTATAGTAAAGTGTGAGAAGTATTGAGTGAGTAGATGCACATGTTTCCCCTCAAGAGCCCGCCGTTTTTTTCACTTACAAACAACTGAAATTGAAAAATCATATTTTCGTTCGGTCTCACAATTAACAAAGAATACCACAAAAAAAGTCTGGTTCGTTTTACTTCCTCCTCAATTAATTAATTATTAATAAACTGATTACAATTAAAAGTACTTGTTGTCATCATAGTACATTAAGTCAGGTAACGAGTAACGATTTACTTTGCATACTAAAGTCCCTATTATTGAAATGATAAACTGTCAAAGAAAAACTAGAGTCCGACAACCTTCAACCAAGAACCTCAAATTATTGATTATAATAAAAATTATAAATGAAATCTATTTGTTCTAAATTTTAATGAGAATATGGTTAACCTTTAGCTTAGAGAATGGCGTCCACGTCCTCTCCTACAGGAAGTGACGAGTCAGAAGAAAATGAAGAACGCTTGGTTGAAAATTTACACAGTCCATTCTTCTACAGTGAGGAATATCCTCTTCCTGAAGCAAGGCGTGGAAGAGCAACTGTTCCAACGGGAATACATTACAGATCATACATTTCAAAAGGTAGTGTTGGTGAACATTCTTTGGAAACTCAGCTGACATCTGATAGAATTATTAATAATATTATATTATATTCTATTATCGTTTTGTAGATTGTGAATGGGGATGGATGTATAATCATTCAATAATTCAAACATTTCCAATTAGTCATGATCTTGTCGAAGGAAAGAATCCACGAACTTCATCTTCCGTCAATTCAGATCCATATTATTTCCCTGCGCATTTCATTGTTAGCTGTTCCACGGAAATTAAGCTCCACAATAAGAAAATTACTACGGAGTTCTCTAAGTTACTTGTTGGCCTAAATATAAAAAATGAAACTGGAGGACTTGTTATATTTTGCCCATATAGGGGGCAACCCCTTAAGTTTATATCTGTTCATGCTCCGGTAAGGCTTCTTTTTTTAAATCCCCTGTTACTAAAACCATATGAATAAAGTCTACGTTTTATTCAGGTTACTAGTCTAACAGTTCTCAGTCACTATGAAGAAGGAGGATGCTCTGGAGCAGCTCGGAATTTCTTTAATGAAGCAATGATAACAATGATTGGAGTTGTCGCTGTTGGTCTCCAAGGCGGTGAAGTCCTTATTGTTGATTTGGGACTTGATCATTATATGCGCACAACTGCTTCAGAATTCTCACAACAATGGGATACTCAAGTCATGAGTAAACCTCCAATCGAAACAATTATCGTGAATCCCCATCAAAATAGTATTGTGATGTTTAGACGAGTGGCTATTGAAAAAAGTCGATTGATCGCTTTGTCTGTTATAAGTGAGTGCTTAAAAACTCGCATATATATATATATGTTGTGTATTTTTAAACTTCAGGGTTCAACTGCTAATTTTGTAATTTAAAACGTTTTTGTTTTGTTTTTTTAGAAGATTCTGGGTCAGTGTCAGAGATGGATTTTGAAGATTTCGAATATTGCAATCCAGAAGGAGAGATAATTCAAGCTTTTCCTAAAGCCAGTGTTAAAGTCACTGCACTTTATTATATTCAATGTACTGGATCTCTTGTAGTCGGTTTTAGTTTCGGAGGATTTCAAATTTGGCGTCTTGACACTCTTACTCTCAGGTAACTTGATAGCTTTTGATATATAAAATGATAGTATCAAAATCAGAATATATAGTAAAATATTACCTTCATTTTTACAGTCACAGCAATATGATAACTTCTACTTATCCAAAGAATGGTATTTTTGGATTTTCTTTCTCTCAGCCAATTGATGATCCCAAGAATTATTGCTATTTATGGGTAATGTACGGAAAAAATAGTCTGGAATTGGATTACAGTCATGTGGAATTGCATTGTATGGAGTTTGAAGAGAAAGTACATGTTCAACGACTTGGTTATCTTTACAAAGTTAGTAATTGAATACCTAACATAGATATAATTTAGTTTAATACTTTTGGCAATGTTTTTTCATATTTAAATTCATTAGGACCTGAAGCAAATAGTGCAAAAATTCTCATTCCGTATAGAAGATTTCTATGATGCAACTCCACAGAGCCGAGATGAAGATGATGACGAAGATAACGTGCCATTGGAAGAAATTAACGATAGCAGATATCATGTACGACCATTCAAGATTTGGGACGATCCAAAAAAACCATCTCTAACATTCTTTGCGTGGGAGTGTCATCGTGTTGGGCTATACTATATCGGGATATTTGATCTCAATCAGTGGTATTCTAATCAAACGTTGGAATTCTTCAGATTTAATCCAGACACAAAGGTCTGTCCGTATTGGGTTGCTATTCCTTGTGAGATTAACTCACTAGATAAATCTGCGCCGATTTTTGACACCCAATTAAGTCCTAAATCTGTATCTCAGTATTCTAATCACCATCTGAGATTAGATATTTATAGTTATCCAGCGTCTTTGAGCTTCCGTGAGTAATTTACTAATAAGTTCAATGAAATTATTTTATTTTTATTTATATTCATATTTTAAATATTATTATAGAAATGATAGTCCTTACACAAACAGGGATATCAACGTTTAATCATTTGGGCGTTCAAGAGAAACTATTGACAAAATTTATCTCTGACCTGAATACACTCATGATACAACCAAGAGATATTAAGAATATGTTCATGAACTACGGATTGACAACTGTGGCTGAACCAGAATATCCCATGGAGTACAGTCAAGATGTAAGAAAGAACAACTTCTTGTTCTTGTATTACTTCTTGTATTGTAGATTTACCGGGCATGGTGATACTAAAACTTTGAGCTTACGTTGTTTTATCTGTTTTGTTTGCAGGATCAAGATAGAATGTATATTTTAACTGTGGTGTTTGACCATCAAAGAAATTTTATAATAACCCTATTGGCAAATGCTTGGATTGATGGTTCATATACAAACCATGGGTGCACAATTGATCTAATCTTAGAATGGATTACAGCGTTGTCTTGGGGGGTTCGTTTAAACGCTACAGAACATTGGGGAATTCTTTATACGTCACCATTAGAATGCCTACCACAAGAAACAAGACATTTTATCAACTATTCAAATTTTGTCTGGAAATCTATTTATGGTGTTTTGCGTACAATGACTCAACCTGATGAAGTCTATTGGGGTAATCGTTTATTCCTTTAAACATTTTCTTCTTTAGTTATTACTGTCATTAAGGAATAAGAAATATAACAACGCTTTGTCAAATATATTATTACTGTTTAGGTCGTGAGCGATTTATTGAAGACGTAAGCTTTGGGCTTCAAAAATTGGTGTCATATTCAGCTTCCTTATTAATGATGATGAATGGTGAAGTATTGCCTGAAAGAGCAGATTCAGACATTCTTGAAATTTTGGAAACTCATCATCAAACTCGTAGAAATGAAGTGTTGGCAGCCATTAATTCTTGCGAATTTCTTGACTCTGAAATGAAAAATGTAATTGATAATGTTACCCCTTATGGAAGAAGTTTTTATTTTAGAATTTGATTTTACCATTTACTAAGTTCATATTTGTGAGACAGGTAAAGCCCATGATGGTTGATTATCTGTTGGATGCGTTTGACGAGAATAAATTGCGTAAAGAATGGGAGCTTGAGCCTGATGATGTCCTCTACCCTCCCAAACATATTGGTGCTATACTTAACATGTTACTGTGGGTTGAAGATTTCAAAGCTGTTGCAAAAATCATCTCTTACTTGATATTAGATCTCAGATATGTTGCGCATGTTGAAGAGAGGTAAGAATCATACTATTATTTGATTATTTCTAATCGCGTTATATTTTTCTTTGAGTGAGAGTAAATTTGCCAGAATATTAGCTGACAAGTTTGCTTAATTTTGTAGAGATCATTTGAGTGGGGATTTTAATGCCATCATTCAACTAACAAGCGATGAACAGTCTGCAGTATACAATTTGTGGCTAATGGATCAAGGGAAGCCTGAAGAAGTGTTGCGATACATGTGTACTAATTCATTGTATTCTGGACCATGGCATTCGGCTTACATTATTTCCACTGCTCTAAACAAGGAAGAGCAAGTTATGGGGAATTTGACCCGATCCTGTCCGTTGTCGTTATCAAAGTATGTTTAAGATACCCAGATTCCTAATTATTATTGTTAGTATTCTTATTTAACTTTGTTTGAATTATTTTATTTTAAAGGTTGTATTTGAATCTGTTGTACCGTTTTCCAAAGCGATTCTCGCTTTTCATCGGAACATCAGAATTCAAGGCTTTATGTCGCTTCCAAAGTTTTCTCGACAACTTCTTTAAAGGTATGCATGAATATCTTTCATCAGTACATGGCATATTATAATTTATAATAATTAGTGTATTATTATTAATAATTGATTAATCGTTCAGTTGCTGATGATAGTGGATGTATGGGAGAGTTTATAAACATCCAATTAAGAATGTGTGAAACAGAAATTCGAGACTCATTAATATCATACTTGAAAAAAGACGAAAACTTTGACAATGACGATAGGCTCTTGTCCATATATTGCAATGATGAAGATTTAAGGCACTTGGTTTCGGATCAATATTCAAAAATTAAGAAATTGTATACCGGGAAGCTATCGGAAATTCAGAAACATCGTTGGATCGTTAGAGAGTCTTTGGTGAAACGAGTTTTATCTACGAAGCCATCCAGCATCATGCAGTTTTTAAGAATGGCTGGAACCATGCCAGAGAAACCCCGTAAGTATGGACTTGAAAAGTCTATTTATATCTACAGTATTCCAATTAATAATCTTGTAACATTCCAGAAAAACGGAACCCAATCGTAGTCGTTCCTCATGAACAACCTGGAACACCTAAACGAACACTAGATAGAGATATACTCCATAGAGGAAAATTTCAACAGCAATTCCGTTATTTAAATCCAATACAAGAGTACAGTCCTCTGCAACGTTACGTTAATGCCACAAAGGAAAATGTTCTAGCAACGGAAGCTCGAAGAAGAAGAAGAAGCAGTTTTATTTCACATGACCGAGACGAATATCAAGATTCGGAGAAAAGAGATTTTGGTAACACAACAGGTGTATTTAATTTATCAGAGGCTCTGAAACCACCTTCTGTCGATTGCCGGACTAGAAATTTACGAAAAAGTTTATCAACAAGTTTTTGTGCTACACCTGCAATAAATCCCCCTAAAACAAAAAGGCAATATCACTCGATGATATCTACTCCTAAACCTTCCGACACATTAGAGACAGAAAATACGCCACGTTCCAAAAGAAGTTCAAGGTCAGTCTCTTTTGTACCAGATCCCGTAACATTTAAAGCAGATGGGAAACCAAAGCCCCAGTCGGAATTGGATATTTCACCCTTGGTAATTTTTGAATCCAGTCGCATTGAGGGCCCACAGATAAAAATGAAAGATGCAATGTCAATTGAATCGGCGGTTTTCAATTCTAATCTATCCGCTGTATTAGACGCCTCACATCCTGATAAGTTTAGTGGAAATAAAATTCAACCAGAAGAAATGAATGAAGCAAATTATAGTCCCGATCTTTCCTCCATTTTGGAGACTTCGACATTTAATCAGTCTGTTTTAGAGTCAGAAATTGAAACTGTTCCTCCAGAGAAAAAGAGGAAGACAAAATCAGCTCGCTCCACTAGGTTTGTTCATTATACATTACTATTTTAAACCAGTTGAAAATTTATTCCAAAACTATTCAATGATATAGATCCGCATCTAAAACTAAAGATGTTCCAGAAAGTTTTGAGCCCAGTCGCATTGAAAGCCCCCCACAGATGAAAATGGAAGTAGCAATGTCAACCGAATCTGTGATCTTGAACCCCACTCCATCCGTTGTATTAGACGCGTCACCACCTCATGAGTTCAGTGGACATAAAAATCAACCAGAAAAAATTAATGAAGCAAATTCTTGTGCTGATCTTTCGACCATATTGGAGACTTCATCTTTTAATCAGTCTGTTTCAGAGTCAGAAATTGAAACTGTTCCTCAAGAGAAAAAGAAGAAGACAAAATCAGCTCGCTCCACTAGGTTTGTTCATTATACATTATTATCAATTGACAATTTATTCCAAAACTATTCAATGATATAGATCGGCATCTAAAACTAAAGATGTTCCAGAAAGTTTTGAGCAAAGTCGCATTGAAAGCCCACAGATGGAAATGGAAGAGGCAATGTCAACCGAATCTGCGGTCTTGAACCCCACTCCATCCGTTGCATTAGACGCATCACCAACTCCTGAGTTTAGTGGACATAAAAATCAACCAGAAAAAATGAATAAAACAAATTATTGTCCCGATCTTTCCACGATATTGGAGACTTCAACATTAAATCAGTCTGCTTTAGAGTCTGAAATTGAAACTGTTCATCAAGAGAAAAAGAAGAAGACAAAATCAGCTCGCTCCACTAGGTTTGTTCATTATTCATTACCATTTTAAACCAATTGAAAATTTATTCCAAAACTATTCAATGATATAGATCGGCATCTAAAACTAAAGATGTTCCAGAAAGTTTTGAGCAAAGTCGCATTGAAAGCCCACAGATGGAAATGGAAGAGGCAATGTCAACCGAATCTGCGGTCTTGAACCCCACTCCATCCGTTGCATTAGACGCATCACCAACTCCTGAGTTTAGTGGACATAAAAATCAACCAGAAAAAATGAATAAAACAAATTATTGTCCTGATATTTCCACCATATTGGAGACTTCAACATTAAATCAGTCTGTTTTAGAGTCAGAAATTGAAACTGTTCCTCAAGAGAAAAAGAAGAAGACAAAATCAGCTCGCTCCACTAGGTTTGTTCAATATACATTACTATTTAAAACCAGTTGAAAATTTATTCCAAAACTATTCAATGATATAGATCCGCATCTAAAACTAAAGATGTTCCTGAAATTTTTGGGCCCAGAAGTATTAAAAACCTACAGATGGAAATGGAAGAGGAAATGTCAACCGAATCTGCGGTCTTGAACCCCACTCCATCCGTTGAATTAGACGCATCACCACCTCATGAGTTCAGTGGACATAAAAATCAACCAGAAAAAATGAATAAAACAAATTATTGTCCTAATCTTTCCACGATATTGGAGACTTCAACATTAAATCAGTCTGCTTTAGAGTCTGAAATTGAAACTGTTCATCAAGAGAAAAAGAAGAAGACAAAATCAACGCGCTCTACTCGGTTTGTTTACATTAATATGTTAAACCAATTATTGAAATTTTAATCCAACAACATTCAATGTTGTAGATCTGCATCTGAAACTAAAGATGTTCCTGAAATAAAAATTGAGAAACAAAAATTAAAGGGGAAAGGACGAAAAGCCGGGTCCGCAGTTGCCTCATCTGACGAAAGAGTTGGTGAAGAGATTCAACATGAAGATGTTTTTGATGTTACATTGACTGAATCCAGTAACACAAAATCTGATGGTTCTGCCGTGAATGTGCCAGTAGTACCCAAGAGGAAACCAAAAACGGGGCGATCTACATGTTTTATTCCTGATTTATCCACTGTATTGGAAGGGTCTACTTTTAGTGAATCGTTCTTTGAATCTAGTAGAATTGATACTCCATCCGGTCCTGTTACTGTACCTCTTATTCAGAAGAAGGAACAAGAATCAGTTCGATCTACTAGGTATGTCAATTTTGATTTATTTCTGTTTAAGTATTCATTGTTCATTTTCATGGTTACAGATCGGCTTCTAAGAACAAAGAGATTGGTACAACGGAAGTAATGAAAGAGCCCCTTGTGACAGAAGAAATAGTGAAGTCAAAACGAAAGTTAAGAACCCGAAAAGCTGGGCCCTCATATGTCGATAGATTCGGAGATGATGGCCATGTTGCTGACAATGATTCTTCTTCATTTAATGAATCCATTAAAGTAGAAACTCCATCACCGAGACAAAAAAGGACAACCAAAATAACTCGATCCACTAGGTACAATTTTGTTCAATTTTTGCTTACGTTTATATGAAGAGTTTTATGTTTAAAATTAAGTTCCTAATTGTTTTATAATAGATCTGTTTCTGAGAACAAAGATGTACATGGGTCTGTAGCAGACGTTGAAAAACCAAAGAGAAAATTGCGGAAAAGAAAAGCTGCGTCAACAGCTAGTGAATCAGTTGCAGAAGTTGAGGATGTAGATGGCAATGACGCCTCATCGGGTAATGAGTCTCTAGCAGCGTTACAAAAAGGGGCAACTAAAACGGCTCGATCCACTAGGTAAAATATTTTTATTATACACATTTCCCCCTTCGGGCTTGAAATTAAATTCCTAGTTACTCTTTCATTACTATAGATCGGTATCTGAGAACAAAGACCTACATGGGCCTGCAGCAGAGGTGGAGAAACCAAAGCGAAAGTTGCGGAAAAGAAAAGCTGCGTCAATAGCTAGTGAATCAGTTTCAGAAGTTGAGGATGTAGATGGCAATGACGCCTCATCAGGCAATGAGTCTCTAACAGCGTTACAAAAACGGGCAACTAAAACGGCTCGATCCATTAGGTAAAATATTTTTATATTTTTATTATACACATTTTCCTCCTCGGGCTTGAAATTAAATTCCAAAATTCCTTTTTCATTACTATAGATCAGTTTCTGAGAACAAAGTTGTACATGGGCCTGTAGCAGACGTGGAAAAACCAAAGCGAAAGTTGCGGAAAAGAAATGCTTCGTCAACAGCTAGTGGATCAGTTGCAGAAGTTGAGGATGTAGATGGCAATGACGCCTCATCGGGTAATGAGTCTCTTACAGCGTTACAAAAAAAGGCAACTAAAACGGTTGGATCCACTAGGTGAAAATATTTTTATAATACACATTTTCCCCTTCGAGCTTGAAATTAAATATCTAATTGCTTTTTCATTACTATAGATCGGTTTCTGAGAACAAAGACCTGCATGGGCCTGCAGTAGAGGTGGAGAAACCAAAACGAAAGTTACGGAAACGAAAGGCCGTGACATAAGCTGATTTAAATAACGAATCAATTAATCAATAACGAATTCATATGTTTTATATTTTTATTAATTGAGTTAATTGAAATACCTTTTTCAACATCCCTGTGCCAGAATAAGGGTGTCGTCTTGTACTAGCTTTGATTTTTATTTTGTTGGATGTTGATGGCATCGGGACTGGATGTTTCCTTGATGATGTGGATAAGTCCAATATTTCATTGTCGTAGTACTCATCCATAAATATCCATCCTTGGTCCATATTCAGTCCTAGGTCGTAATTCCTAATGAACTGTGAAAATTGTGATTCTTATAAATCTTTATATCCGAAAATTATTAAATTTTATAAATTGCATGGAAGATTTAATAGGGTTCAATTCTAAGGCAGGAATCCAGGATCATGTCACTCACGTAGAAAGCAGAGCAGAAAATGACAAAATATCTTAGCATCAAGTATCACGTCACTATTATACAATGTTTATTATTATTACAGTAGTAGTGGTTGTACATAAGATTAAATCCTCAACACATAATAATAATAAAGTGGAAAGTATTATTATCCTTACAAACTTTCTGCAGAAGATTTTTAATGCTTTTTAAACATAATAACAATATCATATATCATTCTTAAAACATTACATGCAACACAAACTATCCATATCGATATGTCGATATTCTCAATCCTCATATTGCCAATGGGATATTTCATATTTACATGAAATCCCATCTCAATTGAAGATAATCTAAACTAGATGAAAAGATAAAATGATATTAAAAGTGTTTGTTTAGTTAGACTAAACAAAATGAGTTAAATTTGCAAATTCCTTTAGTCATTAAAATGAAAGAAATTAAAAATAAATATCCTTCCTCGGAAACAAATGCATTATGCATAGAAGAGATGTATTTATTAATAACACGTTAAAATTAAAAAGTACAGTTTCAATTCATAAAATTCCTCAATGTGTAGATAAAACATCGGAAGAATGGAATCCCTTCGTCATAGACACAGTTTGAGAAATTAAATCAAAGAAAGAGACAATCATATTTGTATTATAGATAATAGAAATTTAAAAATCAAATAATTGGAAATTAAAAATCAAAAGTCAATTATTAGTAATTAGAGTGATATATTGTTTTCATATAAAATTTCTTCCTAGAAAAATTGCAATCATGCCAAATTCACGTTGATAAAAGTCCAAATAGTATTATATTTCAGAGAACTAGTTGACAAAAGTTCAATTAGGTATAATTAATATTAAGTTTAATTAAAAGTTAAAAGTATTTAAATTCAAGAAGAACTTGTTAATAATTATCTTACAATTAGAAAGAATGGGACAAACTTATGGAATACATTCCAAGCTGACAATAATAATTCAGGGGAAATTTGAGATTTTCCTTAAAAATTTTAACCTTTTCCGTATAGTAACATTTATATGATGAAAATGAAAGTTAAAAATAATTAGTGACGCTAGGTCCAATAGTATTTAAATTTGAAATTAAAAATTTAAATAGTGCTTAATTAAAAATGATGATGATTTGGGAATGTATTTGGTTGGAAGGACATTTAGCACCAATGCATGGTAGCAAAATTTTGTTTGTTCTGGAAGATTGGTCCCCAACTTCCGTGATTTTGTGTCGCAGATGAAGTGGGAGCTTCTTTTTTAACTGCTGCAGTGGTCACAGCCGCTGCTGCTGCTGCCATTTGCTTATCTAGGCGTTGAACTGCTTCGAATCCCGCTTTCCTTTATTTTATAATTAATTAGTTAATTATTATAATGTTCTAAATTCCAAATCATTAGCATTGTTGAGAGATAAATTTACCTGGCGAAAGGATCCGCAGTGCGAGCAATGCAAGAGGAAGTGGCCAACATACTGCTTTTTTCTCCTTGGACCATGATGATATGGGGTTTGTCTTTACTTTGACCTTTTGACCTTTTGTCAATTAGTTCTCCAAAATATTAGCCACACACACGAACAGCACACAAACAATAAATTTCACGCACAACTAAATAATCTGTACAAAAATTTACAACTGGACTCCACGCACTTTTTCACTGTAAATAAATAAAAAAGAGAAAAATACTTTTACTTCAAATCTCAAATCAACAATGAAAATGAAAAAATGAAGGCCAAGGTCAAACTTATTTATATCTGAATGAAACCCTCCAACTCCTTAAGAAAAAACAGAAAAAAGGGAAAAAATAAAAAGGTGAGATTTTAAGCCTCTTCTTAATTCCTATATAGAAATAAACCATGCATATAGGAAAGAGAAAGTTTGAAGTTTGCCCTGTATTATATACCTAGTCATGTAGGTAATAGCCTACAAATTGCTCAAGAAATTAATTAGGAACTAAAAAATAATATTTTTGTTTTTGTCTTCATTGACTTGTTTTGCATTTTTACATTATTGCATTTTTGACTATTGCATTGCAATTTTTCCTTCTTGTTCTTTTGTGTTATTCTATACTGTTGTTGCCATTGTGACACACGTCACATAGTCACATGCATAAAAATAAAAGTATAACATTATTGACTTTATGCATCATGATAAGCTAGCTATATTTTGTACTATATGACAAAAAAGCACAATGCCATACCAATACCATTAAATAAATACCTGGAAATATTCCGATTTCCTTATTATAATCATTACCAGAGTATTCAGAGGTTATATCATATTTATTGCTAATGATAATATGCAAATGAAGCAAGAAACAAAACAAAGAGAAAGAACTCTCTGTTTTTTTGGGGTATTGTGAGATAGGGGTGTACAAATCAAATGAGAATTTCATTTCAAGGTTAGAATGATTGCATGTTCTAGAAAAATATTATGGTAAGATTATTTATTATTTTGGACTTTGAAATTTGGATGATTTTTTGTGTAGATTTTAGTTTCAGAACGCTTCCCTCGTAAATGGTATAAAAAATTTGAAAAGTCAAATGCTTACGTGTTATTTCAGTGGAGTTCTCTAGCTCTGTTTTTAAATTCAAGGAACGTGATGAAGTTGGGTGAGGACGTGAAGTTCTAGCTTGTTTCCTGAATTACCACGACGACTTCCTTTCACAGAGTTCAAATTTTTGTCAAGTCTGAAATAAAATAGAATATTTTTACAACTTGTTCCCACATGTCATTAGCCAGTCATCTTTGTTATGTTCTTGGGCTCAATACGACTTCAGATTGGATTTCAGGGCAAAAGGTCACGAAACGGATTCAAGATGTTAAAATTAATATGGCTTTAAATTACATCAAAGAGTGGACATGATGTCGACGACGATGAGTGGAGCTACCTTTAAAGCTCAAATCTTATGAAATGGCAATTGAAATGGGAAGATTGAGAATGAGAACAACGAATTGGTATGATTTGGGGTAATGTGAAAATATTGAGACTTT
>JAQFZB010000213.1:0-21416 GCA_034695165.1 Desoria trispinata
AGGTCGAAGGTCAAATCGAGTAAAACATTAATCTTCATGTAAAATTAAACGAAAAATTTGAGTTTGACCTCTGTTTGATTGTCAAAAACAGCAGTTTACACCCCTTCGTTATGCCCGTTGTAACGGTTTATTTTTTTCAGGATTACTTATATGTAAACTTACATTATCCGTGTTATTGTTTTTTTCGTTTTTTCAATTAAGACGACGATCTTGGCAATGGCTAAATTCATCAACAAAAGATAAAACATTGGTTTTAGATTTTTTACCGTGACTAAATTCTCAGAATCTTCCCAAGAGTGATTTGAAATTGCCAAATATTTCCATGAAAAATTTGCCTCCTCTATGTATTTTTGCTTTAGGTCATCAAGAAACCTATGGACATGCAATCGTTGTGCTCTGTAATTGAGAAGTTGCCAAAAATTAATCAATCCTTGTTCGCTCAATCCTTGGACTAGTTTTAACATTTGTTGTTTATTGGGAGTGTAAAAGAAATTGAATTTATGTTCAGCATCACCATGAAATATTACTTGATCGCAGAATTTTTTAGTCAACTCTTTGACGATTTCAACATAAAACATTGAATAAAGTGGACTGAACTCAGTACAGAATCCAACTTTACCATACGAGGACATCCCAGAGAGGTATGGCCATTCTTCATTTTCTTCATAGTCAAGAGGAATGATTACACTAGTGATATTTATATTATAACGCTTAAATTCCGCTACCATTTGAGTATTATCGCTTTCATTGAAATCTTTCAAATACGATCTTTCCATCATAACCCTGAAGGAATTGCTTACCAATTGACCTAAATTTTGAAATCTTTGTTGTCGGACAGGGGACAATAATTCTGACGTAAAGTAGGTCTCATATAAAATGGGAATCAACTGAACTATGACACAATATAGAACCAAGTTCCAAAATAGTTTCTCAAAACCTTGTTTGAGAAAACATCTTGCTTGATTCCAAATATTGTTTAAAAATGAAAGAAAAGACTTCGATACTGCCAAGGAATTGTAGTTTCCATTCGGTAAAGAAGTGTTCAAAACAGATATGACAATACATACAATTATAAGTGCAGCCCAAATTGAGGAATCAAAGGAAGCAAACCATGAATAAAAGTTTCCTTCAATTTTGGATTGATGATCAACGCAATAAAACACCCTGAATTTAAATTCATTTGTTACAGAATTAATAATTTGGATCACGGATATGTCCTTATATGTGTAGGAAAAACGCGCTGTTTCCCATTTTCTGGATATGTCCTCAGCGTCTGGTGGGGTCGTAAAATTAAAGATCTTTCGTAAAACAAGCATGGCGTTGATATGTGCCCAACAAGGTAAATTATAGATTCCGGGTTTTCTCTTCGTGATTCCTGGAAGGGAATTTATATAATTCTGTGTCCCATCCTCTAGAGAAACGCAAGATTCATTGTCCTGCCATTTCACCGGTTTGAGCTGCAGATTCGTAGGTCTTGACCTATCAAAATTCAAGAGGGTGGCTATAATTGAATTGTTTATTTCCACAGTCATGTATTGGTTTGGGGAATATTTCTCAATAAAAGTTAAATAACGGATATCAAGCTGATATTCAAATAACGATGACGGAAGACCCCAAATAATGTTTCTTAACACGGAACTCTGAACTTTGAAAACATGTACCAAAACATTATCATAAAAGTATAAATGGCGTTCAAACTCTTTGCATTGTTGGTGTGCTGGAAAATAAAAACAATGGAACAAAAACAAGAGAATCTGCTTTCCTTTCGGGGAACTGAATTTTTTGATATTTCCACATTAGAAGTATTGTAGGTGTTCCAATCCAAAATAATAAACCATTCAATGAAAGGGGATTGCTCATTTGTAATAAGTTGGTCACTCTCCGTCTTTAAGTTATGACTTTTGCTAACATAAACTGAACATGTTGTGTTCATTGGCAAACACATTTGCAAACACATTTCTTGAAAATATACAAGAAATGAAATAAGAAGTATCAGGTTACTTGTTTTTGAAAAGAAGATTTCCATTATGTCCTATGCAGTCCACCAGATTGGGATCTATGATTTCTGCTTTATGAATAGTTTCTTAATATAT
This sequence comes from Desoria trispinata, assembly GCA_034695165.1. Lineage (NCBI taxonomy): Eukaryota > Metazoa > Arthropoda > Collembola > Entomobryomorpha > Isotomidae > Desoria > Desoria trispinata. The sequence goes on from JAQFZB010000213.1 coordinate 2,094, forward strand.
ACATATTAATAACCATACAATGTTAATAATTAAAATTATGCCATAAGGACAGAAAAGATCTTCACTGTTTCCAGAAGCACATAAATGTGGCCGTCATCCAGAGAACTGCGCTATATACAGACCCTATACTTTTTGGTATTTGTGAAAAACAATTTTCTTATATTTTATATATATTTGTATGCAAATATCCCTTTTATCTTAAAAGGCTATAATTGCTAATGAGATTAGAAGGAAGGGTTTAGTTCGGAACAGACCATGAGCTTTAAATCTATAGGAAACACAACGGTTATCAATATTTTCATTTTGCGTTAATTACACTCTAGCCAGAGGTAGACAATGATTACACAAACCAATTTATTTTCCAGCATGTAATATTGAAAGCTCTTTGTAATGATGAATTTTTAAATTTGCTCATCTTTGTTCAGAAACGTATTTTCCTACAAACTATAATTCCAATATCCCATGCATGCAAACTATAAATTTGCAAAATTGCAAAGTTCATGCTTTCTTATTGCAGGCCATAAGTTGGCAAAGTCTCTTCGGCAATGGCAATGTCTTTCAACATACAATCATTATAAAATTGACATAACTTACGAGAGAAGGATTTATCAGCATGCGGTAAAAATACAGACAGACAACTAAATCACTTTCCAAACTAATTAAAGAAAAAAAGCTTACATACTCATATGAATTTATTTACTCTAAGGAATTCAGCTCAATATAAACAATTTTATGGAATAATAAACCGTAACAGTGGACTTTGACCTCATTAGGGCGGTCTCAGTGTCATATGATATCAAAACGAGAGACACACTAGAAGTTACCACATGCTGAACTTCCTGTAAATATATAAAAGCATCCTAAGTCTGCTTAATTGGGTTTTGGAGAATAAAATTTGTTCAAAAGAATTTAAAAATTTGACTTTTTAAGGACATAAAAGGACATAATGACAAAGAAATGACTTTCAATTATAGTTAGAAGTAAAAATGCAGTGGTTACTCTCCCCAATAGTTGAAAATTGCATGATCACTATAGAATACGTCAAAACGGAACTTATGACCTGTAAAAATTAAAGTTATCTTGCGTTTACACTTTGGAATATTTAAATAAAAAATACCAACTAACTGTAATAAGGAACCCATAACTGATAGCAAATGTATGGGCGTGCAATCCAATTGGATTTCTTTTTATTTCAGATAGTAAAAGTTCCAGTTCTGCATTCCCCTTGCAATTACAAAATTTATTGTTTTCAGAACAAGTTTTGTCCCGATTTTCATATAGAAATTCAGTCAATTTTTCAAACTATGGAAGTAGACGAAAGTTATGATTTTAGGTTTCTCAATTTTAAATAATAATATGACACTAAAGAATAACATACTTTTAGAAACCCTTCAGCTGCAAGGCAAAGCCCTAGCATACTTCCAAACAGAACACATGAGGTCATAAAGCGTTGAACTGGATTCACATTTACATCAAATATTTTAATAAAATTCATACTTAAATAAATCATTATTCCAAATACAAATAGAAATATATCAGTGGATGCTACTTCGTTAAAAGTGTTGATCAATTGTCGTATTCTTTTGTAGTAGTCTTCCAACTGAAAGTTACCATAATTAAATCATGTTTCAATAATTTTACTAACACATTAATTTTGTTATAAAGTTACTCACCATTTCATAAGTGAGAGTTCCCATTTTCACTTCCTTCTTTACGGAGTCCAAAGACTCTTTACCAAGTTGGAGGATACAAATAAACAAAAGAAAATCCAACCCACAAACGGTAACATTATCAAACATCATTGTTAGAAAAATGCCAATCATTCTCAAAAAAGACAGGACATATTCCAGCAGTGGACATTTAATTAAATCAACGAATTCAGAGCCAAATAAAAACCAAATGCCTGATGATACTACGACATACGAATTATTAGAATAACTATGATTATAGAACTTTTGTAATCCTTCTTTCTCTACTCCTATGGAAATCAGAGCTATGAAACCTGATCCTGGGATTATAACTACGAGTAAAATGCATAAAAACATGATAATAGCGTCTTTGGTATTGGGTTTCCTTCTATCCTTGCTAATCGATGATGCAGTTGCAAATTTAAAAACACTCTGATATAGTTCAGGAATCCCTGGTTTTTGAAACCAGACAAGGTAAGCACACTTCCATGATTTTAGTGAAAAGATAAATATATAAATAACACGCTCAAGATATTGGGGATCATTCTGTACGCTACATTTTTGATTGAGAAGCTCAAAACTTAAATTTATTATGGATAAATAGAGACTGTAAATGTATAGAATTCCACAAGCGACCTGTAATTTTCAATTTTAAATGTTTAAAAACTATTATGGAATGTGACGTTCTTCGTTGTATATTGAATTGTAACGTCTTAATTTATAATTTATTCAACTTACTTTCTGTAGCTTTTGAAAAGTTATTCGAAGATTATCATTGACCACTAACGCGTTTGTATTAAGATAATATGGGGAGATAAGCGTGTAGTAAAATAATTTAGAAAAAACAAGTTGATAATACAGAATAGAAGAGGATGTGCTTGTTAATATTTCTTTTTTAACTTTAAATATTTTCAACTCGGTAAGCCCCATGGAACCTTTCATGATTAAAAAACCGGGATAAAAATATGAGTAATTACGTATATTTATATTTTAGTAAAGTAGCTTTAAGCTACGTATTTAGCCTTGTAAATTATACTAACATTATCTAACATTTTAGGGAATATGCTGTACTATAAAAGATAAATTAATCAATTTGCTTAATGAAAAAATGGGTGCCACATTTGGGTAATTGTGCATCTAACCACTCCAGAAATATTTAATCACATAACTAACCAACATTTATGTACGTGCTAAGTGGTCAATAATAAGCTTTATGCATCGACTGTAAGATAAAGGGGGAATTAATTATTTCTGGCTCAATTAATTTAATTATTAGATAAATGTTTATTTTATTGATGTTTGATAAGTTATTCACAGCCGTAATATATGCACTTTCATATTAAACTTGATCATTTTAAGAAGCTCATATATAACTCGCCCATTCACATATTTGTTGAGGTAAGATTTTTTTGTTAACTAAAATTGGAACGGATGCAGTTGCCGAGACATTTGTTGGTTGATTTTCATCTTTGGTGACAATACGATGACATAGATGAACAATGACAATAACGTTTACAATGTGCATTTAATTAAAACCTAAAGCTTATTTGAGCTACCTACAATTATTGGGTGTGTTGGTTGACTGGGAATCCATGTTTAGAATGAATGCCTTCAAAATGCAGGGCTGTATAGGATTTTCCTGGAGTAGAAAATTAGAAATTAAATAAAAAGCCCCAAAATCGCATTTGCACGAATTACTTTTTTCATCCTAGCTGCAGAGACAGTATAATACCTATTACCAATATAATCCTCATCCATGTCTACCGTAAAAGATATACCTAATTATAATACCTTTTCAACCATTAGGAAAAGTTTTTCATATAAAATTTAAAAGAACTGAAATGAGTAAAAAAAATAAAATAAAAGTCTAATACTGGTAGTAATTGTGCTCAGATTCTCTAGAATGACCCATAATTATGTTATGGAACTTCTGAATAGAATATCCCTTCGGTGATCCTTATTGTATTTTATGTAAAAGGTACAAATATTTGATGGTGGGGTTCTCATCCCCTCTGTGCCAATATTTTATACAATAACCCCCAATACAAAAATGCCATAAAATATCCACATAGCTTCGACTCGACCTATGCAAAGTAAAACAAGAACGTTTATAAATTGTGAAAAATCTTTCTCTCGAATTTTTATGCTGCACACTTTTGTGCTAATTTTTTATTCAAATGATATGTTTTCATTCGTTTCGGATGTTAATAATTGGTAATTAGTTAAGAACTCTAGCTGTCTGTTTGTGGTAGCTTCTATTCGATCTGAATCAGTCACTTCAATGCTCAATGAAAACGAAATGATAAATTACTAAATAGAAATTGACGGTCCTGAGTTGAACCGATTATACTGAATGATTTTATTGATAAAAAAATGAAAGATATAAAGATGTAAATTGATGTGTTAAAGCTTTAGTTACCATTTTCACAATATGGTTTCGTTTTTGGAGTTTCTGTATAAGTATAATATGACGAATAGGATTACTTTTAATGCAAATTAATCAATAAATAGGGCTATTAATGTGTAATGATGGGTTTATAAAGGACGGACCTAATTTTAATGCCACTACTATGAATGAAAAAACATCGTGATATTTTAAACAATGAAAGAACTCTGGTAGTGTCATAAATGAATGGCCTTACTAGCATAAAATAATTCTGGGAACCCATTGAAAAATCTAAGCGTCATTAACAAATTTTAAGATTAATTATTTATTCCTTACTCTCACAGATATTGTTGATAAACAGGAGATAAACGTATATATTGTAAAAGGGAGGCATATAAGCAAAATTAAACAGTATGATCAATTAATGAATACCCTTATAAAAGTTAATCCAATGTGATCGATGATTATTTCATATCAGTTTCGCAAATTAAACTCAAGTTTTTTGCGATATCAGAGGCAATCATAAAAAGGTTTTCAAAACAACTTATCAATTGCTTGACCAGAATTGTAAGTATAATATAAACTTTTGAACCCATTCATAATCACCTTTTTACATTTTATTTTTTAAACAGTTTATAGTTTTCGTTGTAATAATTTTATTAAAATGAAATCCACAGTCTACGTGTCTGAAATAGCTCAAATTCTAGAAACTGTAGGAGGGGCTGTGTTATACCAAAAAATAAGTGAATTTTGTGATAGTTTACAAACCCCAGGGCCTCGCCAACTACAACTGAAGACACAATTATCAAATAGTACTATGACTGCATACAATTTTTATAAAGAAGTCTTGAGCGATTGGGTCCAAAAAGTCGGAGTTAAGGCAAACTGTAAAAAACTTTGTAACATTTTAAAAAACATAGGGTTGAGAAACTGCTCAGGTAACATTATCCACGAATATAAAAGCTATGTATAGGTAATATTATATTGGGTAAAATCCTAACATAATGCATATATATATGAAGTAAATTAAATTCTATAGATCACCTTAGAAAACGTTTCAAAGGAAGAACGATAACGATACCTTCAGGTGATTCCACGATTTATCGCAGCCGCAACACCACTCACGGAAATCGATTTTGGTCTGAAATCTATTGTGCAGAATTTTACTGGTAGAAAAATTGAATTACAAACACTGAAGCAACTTAGGAAATCTAAAACACACAAAGGAGTTTTAATTAGTGGACTTAACGGAATTGGCAAAACGGAATTTGTGAAAACGTTCATCAAAAGAATTAATAGCAATTCCTCAACAACAAGCATCATCTGGCTGAGATCTGAAAATCGCCAAATACTTCAAGAATCCATGGAGGAATTGTGTCATCAAATGGAATTGACAGTATTTAATGCACGTGGTAAGCGCATAAATCTCCTAAATTTATTGAAAAGTGTACAAAATAAGTTTCGGATCGAATACCAAAATCCTGAAAGCGAAATCTTGGTTGTGGTTGACAACGTCGATGACATCTGGGATGAGCTTGAATCATTCATGAATCGTTTGATTGAATTTGATTGGAATGTGTTTCTTCTGGTAATTTCCATAAGAAGAGATATTTACGCTGGGGTTTTAAAGTTTTTGGAACTGAAGGAATTGCGAATGGAAGATGGGATCAAGTTCTTAAAGAAGGAGTTAGGAAATGGAGCGGAGGACAAACACATAAGGAAGCTTTGTTCCCTGTTGCAGAATTTACCGTTGGCACTTCAACAGGCAAGTGCCTATATTAGTATACAACAACAGTCGTCCTTAAAGGGAAAGTGTTTTAACGTCCGAGATTACATAAACCAACTTGATAAAAATGAAGCGGCGGGATTGACCGTAAATCTAGCTCTCCGGGGATACAACAGATCATGCATGAACGTATGGAATGTGACAATTGATAAGCTAGCAATTGATTATGGACAATTGGGGCAAATAGCGTTGCGTATACTTATCGTCATCTGCTTTTTATCACATGAATCTATTTCCATGAATGTTCTTCACAAACTCTACAATGATTTCTACACCAGCAAAATTAAAAAAGGTCAACTTTTCTCATCTTCGGAGCTTCTGCTTAAGTTTAACTTGATTGCATCCCATGATTCTGTAATTAGTGTTTATCGACTGGTGCAGGTAGCTCAAAGGTTTAAGCTAAAAGCTGATGTAGCTTTCGTTAGCACCCTAAAGCCTTTCTGGGTTCATTTCTCAAAAACTGTATATAAAAGGGAAGATATGTCTCATATCATATGTATTTGGAATCATACTATTCAAAAACAACAGTTACTCAAAACAAATGAGGCATTCTACAAAGCACCACAACGCATATCAGAAAAGTTAGATGCATTTGGAATGGATAAAGAATTATTGCAATTTGCTGTTACTAATAGAAAACTACAACAAGATTTGCTGGGCGAGAACCATAAGAGTTGTTTAACGATGGATATGTATCTAGTTAGAGCTCTAAGAGGAAATGGGAAATACAAATCATCATTAAATAAAGCACAAATATTGCATGAAAGGTGCAAAACAGCTTTAGGAGAAACTCATTCACTTACTTTAATAGTAGCCAATGAAGTTTCACTCTCTTTATTAAGTCTGGATAAAGTGGAAGAAGCATTGAAATATCTTCAACACATTTTGAATAAGAGAGTTGAAACATGTCGCGAAAATGATCAAGAAATAATGATAACAAAGCACAATATTGCTCTTTGCATGGACAATCTGGGCCGTAGCACGGAAGCAATGAAAATATATAAGGAAGTTTTAAAATGGGAAAGAAACAATTTAGGACGAAGAGATTCCGACACTTTTACCACAATGCAAAACTTAGTTGCATGTCTTTTTGAACAAGGAAAAAATAAATATTTAGAAGCACAGGATAAGTTTAAACGTCTTTTAGATATGAGGAAGAAATATTTAGGGGCTGAACATCCCGACACATTAACTACTAAACTGTGGTTGGCAATGACTTTAAATAAATTGGGAAATAAAAAGAGTGCGCAGAAAATGTTTAAACAGGTTCTTCTGTCACGTGAAAAAGTTTTGGGTGAACACCATCCTGATACAGATAGTGCACGTTCTTGGGTTAAATAAGTTTTGACATTCTCGAAAATAACTAACGGAAGTTTGAAACTAATTCTATATAAAATTTAACTCATGCTGTCATCGCCAGCAAGTATTTTTAAGTATTTTATATAAATGTTAATTTCTATTATATATATATATAATATATAAATATAATTATATAAATATAATTTCTGAAATCAATTAATTTGTCTGCCAATGCAATAAAATACTGACTGAGATTATATCGGAGAAATGAATTTTGTGTCCTCCACTATTATTGAAAACGAATATTCTATAGTTGAAATCCGATGTGAGTTTTCATTTAGTTTCTGATTAATTTAGTAAACAATCCCGTGGAATCCTCATGAATAGCTGCCACGTTGGCCAAAGCGTACAATTTCCAAAACAACGCATCTATAATTTTTAACATCTATCATAACTACAAACTCCATATGAGAAATCCTATCTCACAATAGCTACTTGAGTTGGTGGGGTTAAAGTGTTACTTTATATTCTCTGTCAGGAATAATGGCACAATTCATGTGGTTTTATGTTGTGCTTTCTAAACTTATATTTGCACACGATACCTATAATCCATTAAATGTTATTAATTATTGTAAAAAAGCTTCCTTCAAATAGGTATAAGATTTTTAATTGAGTTGAGATTAAATTTGACAATCGTACGATGAAATCTGTAGTGAATTCGCAAGAATATCGTGCCGATAAATTGAGGTTCACTTTCTTCAGTGTCAAATGGATGTAATTAGATGCAACCAAGTAATCACAATCAGTGGAAAGTCACAAAAGCTATTAAGAATTTAGAGGAACAATTGCCTTCGTAATTTCAATATTAATCCTTTTATTAATTTTGATACTCAGCACTTTTGACAATTTTCATCTAAAAGGAAGCTGTGATATTTGACTTTTATGTTCTTTGAATCCTGAAACATTACGGTTGTTTTAACTTAACCAGTTGATTCCAGTGCTCGTTTTCCAACAATATCTTTCTGCAGCTTTGCTGGAATAGAAAAATAATGAAAATACATTTTCATGATATGTATATAGGATAGGTTGCAAATTTGTCAAGTGGACAATTTATGGGATTATTGAGAATCCTACTTCAAAGCTACCATTACTCAAGCACTCGGTTTCTACTCCAGACATATATATGATTCTTGTTAGGAATAAACCATTGAAACGGATATACCAAAGTATTGACACACATAACGTACAATAAATAGATGTACTTGGTGTCAAAATGTCATAATTGAGAGAATCTCAAATTGTCCCATTTTCCGTAATAAGAAATATCCACCAAATTAACTTTCTAATTAGTTCCAGAGGTGAATGGCACGTAAATCTCACTTTGCCCCATGTAACATAGCTTTAACCCCTCCCACTGCTCCCAAAGTGGTCATACCCCCATAGTCATAAAGTGTTTTTGAAAGCTCGCTATAAGGGCTTTCCAACGCCACCGATTGTCGAACTCGTAATGAAAGACAAAACGTTTGATGTAAAATAGAGCTGATTTCAGGGCCTTTTTGTCTCTGCCTTCCACATATTCTTATGCTTTCCCGTTTCGCCCTCCTATCCAACAGCACCACCACTAGTAAAAAACCCTCAACTCAATCAGTCCAGACAATCAACAACAAACAGAGACAAAATGTACAAACAAGTCTTTGATACAAATCTCGTACAATCTCGTGTAGTCTCTCATAGAAGCAATAAAATCTCTCTTGCAAATCCCTATTCACCACACTTCGACACTTCATTTAAACTCTCGATTTGGGGCTGCAGCATAACTCCATTCAGATTATTCTATGTTAATTGTTTTGAAAGCATGCAGATGCACAATGTGGGAGTTGAGAGAAACTCATTCCAGTATTAGAGATAAGCTGTATTGTTTAAATATGCCATTGATAGTGAACATTGCGTACAAGTGAAATAATTTATTTTGAATTAAGAATACCAAAAATGTAACTTATCATATTCCCTTAATTTTCTCAAATTGCCACTACATCTGCAGAAACATGCATGTAAGAAACTGGTGATAAATATATTCATTTTGTCTTTATTATACACTTCGATTAGAGGTTGACAATAATTACGCAAACCAAATTGTAATGCAGGATGTAATATCAATATATAAATTGGCAAACACTGAGTTCTTAGATTTCCTTCTTCTTGTTCTGAAAACTTAAATCCGCCGTGAAAAGTAACTGACAAAATTATTATAATATTTTAAAAGTATAATAATAATTACTAATAGTAATTATTTTGCCACATAGCTAGCTACGCCGGAGTCAGAAATTGCATATGTATAAAAATAAATAGATTACAATGGCTTACTTTTGTCCTATATTTTGATTTCTTATTTAATATGCTCACATTTAACAAATTATAAATTATTAAACAGTCGTTTGGATATAGGTTCGTCATACAAAGCAAAAAATAAAACGTAAGATTTAACACAGAAAAATTGTAATCCACTTTGGAATGCTATGGCTCTTAAAAAGCAAAATATAATTTGATTGATATTTATTTATATTTATTGTGTGATTTAAATATTAAGTTGGATTTTGAACATAACTTTGTTTATTTTAGCTACTTTAAAAAGTAAATCAGTAACAATTTAAGATTCCATTACGATTCCAAATAATCTTTCATTGCGTTGGTAAACGTAACACAGTAGTGAACTAACCAGAAATATGTATGTAGTGAAATAAATTGCCAACCTGAAAATATTTCCATTTTGTTCAGTTATCCATTCCTGAACTTCTTCCATGGATTTGTTTGTTGTCAATACTTCATCCACATTAAAATGGTTATCCTTAATAGTGATAGAAGAATTCAATTATGTATTTTTATTACTATAGTAGCATACGTAATAAAATAAGTAAAAACCGAATTGGCTTCCTCATAAGCACTTTCCAGAGTACTTCCAATTCCACATGGTCCAAAATCATACGTCATGTTGTATACAGAAATGGCATAATGTCTAAAACCAAGAAATGCAGCAACTGGTCCTGGAATCCGAAAAGAAAAAAATTTTCATAACATTTAACTAAATACTACAGGATGCAATTAATATTACCAACTCCATAGTCCAGTGCCGTCAAACCGGAATTCATCTGGAAATCAGTTGACACTATTTTAAATGTGGTCATGGTAGGATTTACTTTTCGATTTATTATTTTTTAGGAATTGAGGCACGATCTATATATATTACACGAGTTTATGAAGTTGTAGGTTATACTAGTATTTAGACAAGATAACTATAATGCCCCATTTTAAATTGAATTGAGATTGTATTTTTGATAGTTGATAACATTTTGTGTAATTAACACTTGAAAAAAAATCGATTAACTATTCCATTCAAGTGTTGATAATTTATTAACTAGTACTAAGTAACTAAAAATACATTGTAAATAGACTTGTGTGTTATCACGTATGAATTAGGTGTCCGATAGTGCAACCTTTACTTTGAATTGACATCGAAAAATTATAGGGATGAAGTTCAAAACACTGGGAGTCATTGGAGGATTTCGTGTTATCAAGCTCATGTTGGAAATGAACACTATAGAACTCATCCGTACTACAAGATTATCACGAGACTGAGACGTAATGATCGATCTGCTGATGATAAAAGCCTAACCCATTTATTGTTAACTAACCATGTAAGATTAGTGTAATTTCTGCAGCCAGGTCTTTTAATATGTTGAGGCTTATCCTCCGTGTGCCTAACTAACAGAGATTACTTCGATATAACTTAGTGGTAGAGGAGTCTATGCTGTATATTGATAAGTCAATACGACCAACTTGCGACAGTGTAAGATGGGAAATAAATTGACGACAGAAAACGGACTTAGATTCTTTTCAAACTACTAGGGACTTTACTTCAAGAATTATTACGACGACTATTCAAGACAAACTTTACAAGACTACTTCTACAGCCCCTCTTCGACAACCGTGTGTGTCAACATAAATTTTTGCTTTCCCTTTTATACCCGAATTTACAAAGACACAAGCGACGCTTCTTTCTCTAAGCGTCTTCAAATAATAAATAGTTCTAACAAAGGGAAATTCCTCTAAACGTTAAAACTTTTCAAAACGTTACGAAAATTATCATATCAACTAACTAATATACATAAATACGACAAATTTCAACAAAGACATTCATAGCACAAATGATAACACTGAATTTCATATTCAAATAATCATGATAAATGTTATTTTACAATAATATTTCCAACTTTCACTTTTGCTATCATCTTCACATTCCATACAACTTTAAATTAATATTTAAAAAATATAAACTAATGATGCGACGTAACAATTAGCAAATTGTTTTAATGTGTACAACTGATTATTTTTTTCACGGTTTTTTCTACGTCAAGCTAATTATTGTGTTTTCAATTGTGGCAGTCGTTAAATTCATCATCAATAGACAGAACAGTGGTTTTAGGTTCTTTGTCTAAATTCTCTGCACTCTCTACTAGATTGATTATTATGTCCTAAAGAATCCTTAATAGTTCTTCAATAGCTATATTGGGGGTATTCACGTCGATGGTTATCGTCGCTTCGCAATTAATTTTGCGAAATTTACGAAGGGTTGACGTGAATCCCTTTGTTTCGCAAGCTTCGTAAATCAGCTTTATTCTTTTTATTTTATAGTTTTTGCAGAGTTGCTGTTATCAACAAGAAAAATAGAAATGCTCACGAAATTTTACGGAGATAATACAAGCCCTTGAGCTGCGTATTCTTCGCAAATATTGCAACTCATTTCATTATTTCCAAATTTTTTATTCACGATTAATATGATCAAATTTAAATTTGCAAACATATTCAGAAACCACCCATTCGCACAATTGTGCGTTCAATAAATCAAAAATGCATTTATCTGGATATTGATATAAGAACATTGTGTCATGACAATATTCTGTGAACTATAATTAAATTTCTCTGCTAATTTTGTGTTTATTATAGTAGATAGTTGAAGCGAAAGAATTACACTTAATGTATAATTGATACGTTAAACGGAAATAAATTTTTGGAAGATAAAAATATTCCATTTACATTGAATTCGCTCCAACTCTGAACATTTACATTTATCCTGACATTTACATTTATCCTGACATTTATTTAAGGACAAAAATACCTAGTGGAATCGTTAATAATGAGAAGTTTAACGCTATGTCAGAACATTTTTGGAACATTGTAATGTACATGCGCTTTATTATCATTGTATTTATTTAACCATCACATTATTTTTAACTCGCTGATGGTTGTTGATGGTGTTCAATTAAATATACTCTTTACACTCAGTAGGCCCCATGGGTCCGTTCATGGACAAAACAAAGGCACTTATCCATTCTCCATTTGACAATGAAAGCCTTCAATCTTATGAACGTTTAAATAAACTTGGGTATTAAAATATAAGTAAAACTTTTCATGGACGCAATCAATACAACCTTTAAAACAATTTCAACCATTCAAAGGATAAATCTATTTGTAGATCTCGAATCCTTCTGATACTTTTGCCAATTAGGGTCACTAACTCACTTGAAGAATATGAATTATTCCAACAAACTTGGCTCCTTATTGTTGACTTTAATGAAAAACAAAAACAAAATACAGCAATGCAGTATTTTAAAATTAAATGGTGATTTTCAGATGAATGTGACTACACTCTATGTTATATTTAAATAAAATTATGAAATTTAATTATATTTTTATGTTTGAATAAACTACGCTGAAATCAAATCATACTAAACAACAAGATGTATATATAATTTCTGAATATAATCAATATAATATAATGCAAACAACGTAATAGTCAATTCATTTTAAATTTCAGTATAATTAAAACCCCTTATTATTTTAGAATTCCTCCACGGCATTGTATGTACAAAGGATTTCATAAAATAAAATAAAAGTTTTACTGAATACATTAAGTGGGTCCAATAAGGCCAATATCCCAGTGCCAAGACTGCAAACCCTCACCCCTATAATAGATAATCCTTTACCCATATTGCTGGGAAAGCTTCGATATGCAGGAAGATTGAGTACTAAAATAAAACACAAAGAAAGGGTTTCAACTCTTTCAACCTCTTTAAAAATACACTCGCTCTTATGATTTAGTTAAATTGCTCGTCCCTTATTACTTCTGCTGTGGCCTTTAGGTCTTTTCTTATTTGAGTTTCTTAGTCACTACTTTAAAGTCTATTTTGAAGCATCCGACTTTCACATAACAACAACTGTCAAAGCGTGAGGCATTCAAATTGTGAAGGGTCATTTCCATTCCAGCTCTCTTCGACAATGGTGTTCCTCACAATTGTGCACGTTCTGCAAAACTTAATAATAGTTAAATGTACGTGGCAAGTAAATTAAATTTTGAAATATATAACAACATTCCAAGGATTCATTCAAATAAATTGTAAAATTCGATTTCCTCTAATTTTTAGATCGATAGAGTATATTGCCTTCACCTAAACGAGAGCCGTTAATGAAATTCCGCTGCTTCAATTGTCCGGTACGTTTATTCGATTTATTGAATCAATTATTAACTTTTTTATTCTAACTTTTAATAGTACCCAGTAATATTTCAAGTATCGTTAGGTCTATTTTAAAACTCAATTGACAATTGTATATTGGTTTGAAAACTATTACCATTAGTTGACATTATCTAAGAAAACAATGACACGCGCAAATCTAGAAATATTTGCAATGCTATATGAAATGACGAATTTTTATGTTTTTCAGATCATGCAGATGGACAACTCTAAATCCAGGCGCTTAATGTTCATTTACTAGTAACTGCGCAGGGTTCATTGCAAATGCGAATTTTCAATCTTCACTCTCATGGTAAGAACGAACTTAATTCTTTTTAATTAAACTATTTTGTCAAATTTTATTGAAAGTCAAAAGTCATCACAACTGCATAAATTTGTAGGAATATTATCAGCTTGTTCACTACACATGACAGTTGAATTCATATTTGGGCGTTATTACACAACATAGCTTATCACACATAATACAGGATTGATAATAATGTTGTATAATATATTTTCTGAAATTTCGGTTAAATATTGAAAAGCATTTGTCCTAACCTGTCAAATGTTTTATAAGGGTGAAATTAATGAAGATTTGCTGACTTTATTAAATATTGTACATTGTGAGTAAAGTTTACGCTTACAAATTTATAGCATTCATTTTGAAGAATCAATGTCTTAATACTAAGACGCCCTAATTATTCATAAAAATAAAGTTTATTAAATGATATTTTTTATTCTCAAACTTTGAAGATGCCATAATTTTTACATTCGAAATTACTCGGTGTGAAACTAGGAAAATACGTTTTGGACATTTGTTAGTTTTATAAAATGTATAATACTGAATCTGTCTAGTTTGGTGCATCTAATTCGTGACATGCCAAAGTGACGAACATCCGGAACAATATGTTAGTAATTAATTAGACTCGTCTGAGCAGAATAGTAAAAATATTTGAATTAGAATAGTTCGATAACTTAGGTTTTCTAATATGAAAACAGTCAATCACATATACGTCTATAAACATAATGCACATAGTGTTTGATTGAATCGTAATTACTCTGAAAATATATCATAGGAATAAAACGATGCTTTAAAGAAGGTCTTTTGTTTAAAATTCATGTTTCATTTTCATCAACGCTGTGAATGCAATTAAAAATCAAGCGGACCATAATACGCTGCTTAAAAAGTATTCTACAAATAAACCCGTTAATTTTAGAATTTTTGGTCATCATATCATGTACGAATGAGTTTATATTTTCTTAGAGGAAGTTTACATATTTTATAAAAAGAATTAGTTCAAATATTATTTGTGCAGTATTGTTGATAGAAACATATAATTTGTATTGATAGATATTTTTAGTTGTAACTCCTGTCATTTGAGTGTCTAACAAATTTCGAGAAACTTGTGTACCAAAATGAAAACAGCCCCATGGGTAATAACAATCATACCTCAACCATCAAACCTTGAAATTAATTAACCTATTTAAAAATTATTAAAATTTCCTCATTGCCGCTTTTGCGTATAATATTCTGGGTTGGTTTTCGTATCCTAAAAATAAAGCATACTGAGTTTTTGTTTCTCAACTTAAATCATCAGACTTTCTCCTAAAATTATGAATAGTAATTTTCATTGTATTTCTTCGATTGAGATGTAACAGTTTAGTAGCTTATGAGAAGAAACGCATTAAAAGTGTTTATTAATGAAATAAAAATTAATGATATGCAGGGTGGGTCACAGAATTTGGACCAAAACTCCACAACAATCATACGGTTTTGGTACAAATACTGTGACCCACTCTGTATAAAATTTCACAATTACAATACATATACCAGATTTATAAATTAATCAAGTCCTCAAATAATTGTATATGACGAAGTTAAAAATACATTAAATGTGGGAATTCATATTCTAATTTGTAGATTGCAATTAAGGGCTTGAAGTTATTTTGTTGTTAGATTTCGCTGACTATTTGAACTTTCATTGATATTCATACTCTTGCAATTATATCGATTTTTTAAAGTAACATTTCTCCCTATAATATAGAAGCACGCATATTCTTAAAATGTTAGAATTTATCACTGAATTAGTAGTTAAGATTCTGTTAAGAAAGCACTCTGTTAGTTTTCTAAATTTACGATGAGAAGGTGCAATAACGATATAAGAATGATAAAGTAGAATAATGAATAAAAATTTATGTTTAAATGACCTTTATAATTTTAGATGGATGATAAATTTCGAATCCAGTCATGAGGGCAAAATTCATCGCGGAAGCATTATCGTTTAAAATCATTTATTCCAAATACGGATTTGTACATCTTCACTCTCGGTAAGCACAGATTATAACCTTTTCATGACTTATTTCTAACGTTTACTAGTATATTTTAGCCAAAATTTAACAAAATGTTCATGAAATGTCGGTCGTAACAGCTGCATATCATAATTCACCTACAAATTCATAAAAAGACATGTATATAATTTTAACATTATATACCATTAAGAACGTAGATATTTTCTATATTTTCCAATGCGTAAAATCGATTTTGTTTACTGAATTATGAATTTAAAATCTGATTTCGAATCTTGTAAGCTCAAATCCAATAATAATTTAACAAATTAAATTTTTCCTTGAACAGATTACAAGGTAAATAAATGCAAAGAACAAAAACGCCGTGGGACCTAAAACATTACTGTTGCTGCTGCTGGAACAAATGGAAATCTTCAAAACTATAACTGAAAAGAAAATTTAAAGTAATTCAACTTCCCATCCTTTATTCAAATATATAGATTAAGTATTAGTATAATAATTATTTTCATATTTAGAAAACTTAGATTCGATAGTTTTAAATGCAAAAAAATGAATATTACTTTTAAGTGCATAACATTTTAGCTTTTGGTATTTAGGAATTACGTGCGATGTTGTACTGAATTTAGTTCATTTTAGATAATGTACAAATGTTTTCTGTTGTAGATAGTATTAGTCTTATGTCATCTTTTTTTATTACAAGAAATATGCGTCTAGCAACAAAATATTAGCATATAAATTTGGAAAGATTGACCCGGAATGTAATATATTATATTCAAATCAACGAATTTTTAGTGTTCAGGCTACGAATATAATTTACAACTCTCGATTTGCTTAACGAAACTCAAATTAAGTATTAAAAGTATAACATGTTTATACGTATGTAATCCAATCTGCATTAGTATACATTCTCGATCGAAATCTATTATTATATTATACGAAGCAGGCAAATGAATGATAATGCCTCCACTAATACAAACAAACAATGGCCTAGTTATTTCCCAATAATGTTTGCCAATGATAGAGCTGAAGTCTGCGAACCGATTTTGCAAAACTTTAAAAGAAAGGTACACTCACAACAAGTTTAGGTACATAGTGCGGGGAAGGGTGCTACAAAGGGGTGCACACAAAGAGTGCATGTAAAGGGTGCAAATTAGGATTGTAGTAAAGGAGTCCAAATAAAGATGTAGATAAGGAGCGCAGACTAAAGATTAGGGTTCCTAAAAATTATTTGAATATTGTTGACTTGAAAAATGGAGAAAAGAGAAAAAACGTTTTTGGGAAATGAGTCACGAGAAGTGAAATTGCGTAAATGGACGTTTCTCCCTTAACTTTGATCTCCGCGCCCCAATATCTCTGGTCAGAGTGGCCATTCAACGATATAATCCGCATTTTCTTTTTTCTACTTTTTGGGAGAATTTTTTGAAACCACTCATTATTCATTTCTGACGTATCAGGAGAGTATCCTCCATTGTCAGTGGATATGTTCTGTTATGTGAGTCACATATGTCAGAGCAAATGCAAGAGAACTCAGAAGCATGCCGGATTAAAAAAAAGAGTAGTAGGGGAATTAAATTGTAAACTATGTCAGAACCCGTTTTTAATCTCAAAAACGGGTTTTTCTAACCAGCCATAGTATTTTTAAACACTTGTAGTTTTATCTGTTTATGATTCAAGGTTAGGAAAATTTATCCTTTCTTAAGTGTATAGGTATAATTACATAATTCAACCAAAAAATGTTAATGTTTGCTTTTCAAAAACTACGGATTGCATTTGGCTTTTCCCCTGTTCTACTAAAGCTCGGACAATTGACTATCCAAATTCAATATCCAAACATGATACTTTTCAAGTTAAAAATGAAGCAAGGTTTAAAATTTGTTTACACTTTTGATTTTGAAAAATAAAACTGCCAATTATTGAATTTAGTTTGTAGCCGTTTGCAAGAAAAGTTAAAAACACTTGTCTTCCAAAAACGATTTTCGCGTAGTGTGAAAAACGAATGTGGAATTACCTTATGTCCCCTCACTGATGTATTCGGCACAACGTGAGCTTTTATTTTTCGGGAATAGTTTGATAGTGTTACGCTCGTATGCGTAAATTAATAAATACTGGAAACTACAAAGGCTTTTTTTATGTAGCAAGAAAGGATTTATTATTTTTCTCTGCACTATTTTTACAAAGCTTAATGGGGTCTACAAACTTCTCTATGAATAATCTGTATTGCAAAGGTTAAATTAATTTTTAAAATTTCATATAGGAATTGAAATTCGCCATTCAATTGAGTATCTAGTTTTCCTTGAGGATGTTTAAAGGGACTTAAAGGGGCATCAGAGATTTTCGATTTAACGGCCATTTCGTTATTTTAGCATTTGTATTGCGACAAGTAGAGGTTAATACAATTTTATCTTTTCATTTATATTTCATTTCTGTTGTCTTGAGAAAATAAAATTCCTTGTTTTGAAATGCCTAATTTTATGCCACAAAAAGATGCAGTTGATATATCAGTCATTGCTAAATTTACTTCCGGGCATGAAAGTCTTTGAGCGCTTAATAATCCTTTAGCTTGTACACCTTCTTTTAATCTACATAAATTAACATGACTGGGTTTCAAAAGTAAAAAATCCGTTCTCTGTTAAACAAAACCCCCGTGTATAGTTACATTCTTTAAATAATTTTGAAGTACTAATTACATTGATATCAGCATTATTAATAGAGATCTTAAAATTGATATAATAATAATTATATACAGTCCTTTCTTGAGAAGTAGCCCAATTGTATTGTACATCTAATTTGGCTTCAGCACGAAAAAAACCTTCTATTTGTCAAACTAGTTCAACGCCATCCGGTGATATTTGTCGATGGACCATGTGTCTATAATCATGTTCAGTAACTGCTTCTTGAGTAGTTTTACTTTGCTCAGAAGATCCTCCAAAGAAAAACCAGGAACGGCGCTTATCCTATCCCTATATTAACTTTCTGTTAATCATATTCTCAATTTACTTTGAAAATTTTATGTATTTCCGGTATAAGTTGTTGCTTGGTAGACATATCTGAATCCAACTCAGAAATATCATAAGAGAAAGTGGGATTCATACCCCTGAATACTTCAAATGGTGAAAATTTACTTCCAGCATGAATTAAACTATTGTAAGCCCATTGCAACTGTTTTAAATTATCTGGCTAATTATTATGAGGCTGACTTACGCAATGAGATATCTGTTACGCTCGTAAACGTAAATTAATTATTAGGGAAACTACAAAAGAGATTTTATGTTGCAAGAAAGGTTTTTATTT